>JAPSGF010000103.1:1553177-1571837 GCA_035772895.1 Perdix hodgsoniae
CCATCCCATCCCTGCTACATTCCCCCTCTCCCCCACAGGCACAATTGGGAATTCCAACAGGAACACGAGGCAGAGCTGAGCCTTGCTAACAGACAGACAAATTAAGTTGGCAAGATAAGATAAGGGCAAGGAGAACACAGAGCGCGTGAGCTTCTGCTGGGCAGCAGGACAGCGGGGGATTAGAGGGCATTTCCAGCCACGCCAGGGGACCGCAGGGATGAGAGTGAGCGAGAAGGCTCATTAATAAATGAGGGAGAGGAGATTAAATTAAAGATATCTCAGGAATGTCTTGGGGTCTGTACGTTTTTATTCCTTTTAATTTTCTCACCCCGATGGTGACAAAGACAGGAGGAGGAGTGGGGTCCTGGCCAGCACCCAGGGTACGGGGTGTCCCCAGGACTGTGCCACCATACCAATAGAAAGCCATCAGCCTCTATATGCAATTAACTGCCGCTAATTGCTCATCCCACGCGCTGCTCCCTTTGTACCAGGGGGCAGTGTGGGGTCGGGGATGTTCAGCCCTGGCGCAGTGGGAGAACAGCCCGCAGATTTTCGGTGTTATTTCTTCCGGATTTGGGTGGTGAGAAATTAATGAGTTTCCACCCCTGGGCCTCCAGTAGGCGAGTGCAGAATTAATTGGGAGGGCGACTTCATTAATATTGAAGAGTGAATTGATCCACCAAGAAGGAGGAGGAGATTTTCAATTAGGCTGCTTTTCCTTCTTTTTTTTTTTCATTATTTTTGTGGCTTATTTCTCCCCACATGGCACTTTGGGGCGGCCTGGAGGGGGTCAGACCCTGCAAACCTCCCTCACTGCATTGGATGGCCACATTCAGCTTCCGGCACTGCTTTTATTTAATAAGGATACATCCAAGACCCCAAAAAGGTTTGAAAGAAATGGATTTCTCCCAAGTTTTATGCCATCGGGGAAGCTGATAAACCCCAGATTAACCTCACTTCCCATAGGGCCATGCTGAGCTCAACCCCATAGGAGACACTGGAGACTCTCCCCATCAGTCCCATGTGCTCAGGGTTGCACACGGCCTTGGGATTCCACCAACCCCTCAACTCTCCTGGCTCAAATGTGGCAGAGAGGGGACCCTGAGAGACTGAGCTGTCTGGGAGAGGAGGAGGAGGGGGAGGAAGGCAGTTCTGAGCATCCCAGCCTGCAGATGAATTAAAGGAGGTGTGGAGACATAGGGCAGTGCTGGGATTGATTTTACCCTTTTTGCCTGGGTAGCGGGGAAAAGGCTGCAAGAAATGACCCAAAATTGCATTGCCCACAGGGAGGCCATCAGTGGGGTGAGGCTAGGGGTTATGTGAGCGGATCGGCCCCACAAACAGCTCCTCAGTGTTGGGGCTTTTGGGTCAGCCCCAGCGCAGCACAAGCACTGAGCTGAGAGCCCTCCTGGCTGTGCCTCTGTTTCCCCATTGCTTTCAGACATTCTTAGGGCTTGGATGCCACTGTCTCCAACACCTGCCCTTCCCCTTTCCCACTCTGTTATGGCTCCAGTGCTCTTCTTCCTTCCATGGGGTCATGGCATCATACCATCCCCATCCCCATCTTATCCCATACTCATTTCATCCCATCCCCATTTCATTCTCATCCCCCCCCCCTCCCCTTCCCATCTCACTCCCGTCCTCATGCCACCTCTTCCCACCCCTTCTCCCTCCCCCACCCCACCTGTCCTATCCCATCCCTATCCCCATCTCCATTACCACACCATCCCTCCTATCCCATTCCCATCCCCATCCTGTCCCCAAAATCATCCCCATCCCATCCCCATACTCTTCCCATCCTATCTTCATTCCCATCCCACCCCACCTTTCCTATCCCATCCACATCCCCATCCCCATTCCACCTCCATACTCTCCCCATCCCATTCCTACCCCCATCTCAACACCATGCTCATCCCACCCCCATCCTATTCCATCCCATCCCACCTGTCCTATCCCATCCCTACCCCCATCCCCATTCCCATTGCCACCCCTCCCCCCCCCCCCCCACCCCCCCCCCCCCCCCTTTCCTATCCCATCCCCATCCCGCTGACATCCCCATCCCCATCATTACCCCGTCCCCATTCCACCCCCATACTCTCCCCATCCCATCCCATCCCCATCCCCATCCCAGCCCACCCCTCCCATCCCGGGGGCGCGGCCGGGGGCGGGCAGGTTGTTGGGGGCGGGCAGCGGGAGCTCGACGCAGCGCGGAGCATCGCCTCCTGCCCGCGAAACTTAGCGGGGAGGAAGAAGAGGAGGAAGAAGAGGAGGAGGAGGAGGAAGGCCCCGCAATGCCGGGCCCCGCGGGGCAGCACCCCTGGGCGCGGGGGGGCGGCGGGGCCCCGGGCGGGCGCTGAGCGGTGCCTGGATGCTGCCGTGTGCCCGCTCCCGGCCCCGGCCCCGGCCCCACCGAACCCCGAGGCCGCGGGGACGGGCTGCTGGTCCCGTAGAGCCGGGGGGGGGCTGCGGCTCCGTCCCGCGGAAGGCGAAGATTTAGGTGGGAAACTTTGGGATTTCGGCAAAGCTCCGAAGATGCCTTTCCACCCGGTGACCGCCGCGTTGATGTACCGGGGCATCTACAGCGTGCCCCCGCTGCTGGCCGAGCAGCACCCGGTGGACATCCCCGAGGACGAGCTGGAGGGTGAGGGGCCGCCGGGGGCGGGGGGGGGGGGGGGGGGCGCCGCATGCCGGGGGGAACCCACGCACCCCGCACCCACCCGCGGCACCGGCCCCGCTGTCCCCCCCCATCCCTCCCGCAGCCTCTCCCGGGCCTGGTCCGCACGGTGCCGTCATCCCGCGGTGGTGGCTGGCACCTGTTTGCCCCCCCCCCCCATACATACATGCACACATACATACATACATGCCTCCCTCGTGGGGTCACGGCTGTGGGGCTGCGGGGCTGCCCCCGAAACGGCCATATTTCCCCCCCCCCCCCAAAAGTTGGGTGGTGGGACAGGGGGTGGCCGTGGGTTCGGTGACCCTAACAGTGGTGGCATTGGGGTGGCACGAGGGCTGCGGGGTCACCATCAGCACTGCGGGGGAAACTGAGGCACGGCGCGGGGGGTCCGCACAGCCAATGGGACGGAGATGGGGCTCACGCCGTGCACGTGTGTGCGTGTGTGTGTGTGTGTGTGTGTGTGCGCGGGTCCATGTGCACAGCGGCGCTGCAGGGCGCGTGTTTGCACGAGCAGAGCGTCGGTGCCAGGTGCTGGGGTGCATGCAGAAGCACGGCAGGGCTGTCAGGTGTCGGTGCGTGCACAGCACGGCACGGCTGCAAGGAGCCTGTGCTGCTGCCAGGTGTCTGCGTGTGCACACGGACGCAGCGCCGCTGTCAAAGCTGCTTTTGCACGTGTGCACACACGCATGGGTGTGCAGCCCTGTGCACACGCCAGTGCGGCGGTGCTGCTGCGTGGTGCTCCGGTTTGTGTGGGCGAGTGTGCACGGCCTCCCTGCAGTGTGTGCCCCCAAAATCCCGATCCCGGCACGGCAGAGCCCCAAGGTGACCCCTTAGGGCCGTGCTGGGGGGGGTGGGGGGGTCTGCCTGCTGTCACCCTACTGCTCGCTGACCCCGACCCACCAAAGCCACCCTCAGCGCTGCTGGCCGTCGGTGCAGCCCTGGGAGAGGATGGGATGGAAATGGGGTGAGATGGGGAAGCACACCCAGTGCTTTCAGCACTGATCCCAACGTGAGCATGGTGACGCTGGTGACACCAGCACCCTGTGCCACCCATGGGGACCCCAAGCACCCCCCAGCCCCGGAGCTTTGAGGCACAGCGTTTGATTTTAGCGCTGTTATGGGTTTCCCCCTAACGCCATCCGTGCACGGCGTTCCCCCCAGCCTGGCTGCAGCTCCAAAGGAAGGAAACCCCACAAAGCAGCAAAACCACTGCAAGGCTCTCATCGATGCTTTTGGGTTTTTGGGCAATCTGATTTCAGCTTTGGGGCAGACACCCACCAAAGTTCCCCCGATCCTCCTGCAGAGCCCATTTTGAGGCATTAACCCCCAAATCCGCCCTCTGCCTCCTTCCCCTCCCACCCCATCGCTGGACACTGCGACCTGGGGACACTTTGGGCACCATCCCTGTTATGCCTCAGTTTCCCCACCGCTGTGGGGTCGGGGGTGGCCAGGCTCAGCCCTATTCCCCCTGCAGAGATCCGCGAGGCCTTCAAGGTGTTCGACCGGGACGGCAACGGCTTCATCTCCAAGCAGGAGCTGGGCACGGCCATGCGCTCACTGGGCTACATGCCCAACGAGGTGGAGCTCGAGGTCATCATCCAGCGCCTCGACATGGACGGTAGGGACCCCTGCGGGGTGGGATGAGACCCCCCAGAGCCACCTCACAACAGAGCAGGGCCGTGGTGCAAGGTCAGAGCCTTCCCCACCCCCATCCTTCTCACCACCGTGGCATCGTTTGAGGGGATTTGATGATGCTGGAACGCTCCCAGGATGAGGACAGCACCCCAAACCCAATGGGAACGGGGTGTGAAGGCTGCATCCTGCTCCCAGCCCTGGATCCCACACCCAGCCCTGGATCCCACAGCCCAGGCTCAGCCCCCTACCCGGCCATGCCTGTCCCTGTCACTCCCATTCTCATCGGGACCTTAAGGAGCATGTTAATTTATAGGATTCCATTCTTTTTTTTTCTTCCCCATTTAAAAGCCTTTCAGGCAAGGCTGCCAAGCCGCGGCTCCCTTCATTACTCATCGTTAGTGCTGCCGTGACAGCCCCAGAGCTCAGCACCTGCCCCAGCCACAGGATGAGGCCCACGGCTGCACTGCAGTGGGGTCCCGAAGGGGCCAGGGTGACCTGGAGGGGTCCCAGTGGTGTTGGGATTCCCTCTGGCTTTGGGGGTCCCCAGCTGGTGTTGGGGTCCGCGGATGGATCTGGGGTCCCTGGCTGGCACTGTTGTCCCCAGGCAGCACTGGGTCCTGGCTGGTGATGTCCTAAAGCCCAGGAGCCCAGGCCAGCCCAGCGTGGAGATGAGCGATTCCTGGGCAGGATGGAGGGGTGTCGTGGAGCCCCTCAGATGTTGTCCAGGAGCAAGACCACCCCCAAACAACACATGAGTGGGATCCTCCCAAAGCCCTAGAGTGGGACCTCAAGGCTGTGGGGTAGCTCCCCAGCTAGGTTAGGGTACAGCCAAGCATAACCCCAAATCAGTGCTGTGAGGACCCCCTTCTCAGTGTCCCTATGAGCATGAGCAAGGGGATGATGCACTCGAGCCCCACTCCCTCTATGGGGTGATGGCACTGCTGTGCTCCACAGGTGACGGACAGGTGGACTTTGAGGAATTTGTGACGTTGCTGGGGCCCAAGCTGTCCACCTCGGGCATCCCAGAGAAGTTCCACGGCACCGACTTTGACACCGTCTTCTGGAAGGTAGGGGATGGCAGGCAGTGGGAGCCTGGGGGGCTCAGGTTTGGGTGGGTGGAGGTTTGGAGTGGGTGAGGGTCAGGTCTGAGGTGGGGGGAAGGGCTGAGGTTAGGGCTGGGGTTAGGGGTAGAGCTGGTGTGAGGGTCAGGGCTGGGGTTGGAGATAAGGTTGGGAATGGGGTCAGGGTTAGAATTGGGGTTGGGGTCTGGGATAGTGTCAGGGTTGGGCTTGGTCAGGCTCAGGCTTTGGTTGGGGTTAGGGTGAGGATTTGGGTGAGGTTTAGGGTTAGGGTGAGGGCTGGGCTCCAGTTCCACGTTAAGGTTGCTCGGGGTCAGGGTGAGGCTGCAGGTTTGGGTGGGGTTTGGATTAGGGTCGGGAGTGGGCTTAGGGTCAGGCTCAGGCTCTGCGTCAGGGCCAGGTTTGGGGTCAGGATTAGGGCTAGGGGGAGTTCTGGAGTCAGACTCCGGTGTGGGGCCAGGAGCTGAACCTCGGCATGGTGCAATGGTGACACAAAGCCCGGCACCCGAAGGTGCCGCAACACCCGGCCCCACTTTGCCAAGGCCCGGCGCGGGGGCAGCCCCTTTGGGGTCCCACCTTGGGGTCCCCGTGTCCCCTCACCGCGTGCCGCCCCGCAGTGCGACATGCAGAAGCTGACGGTGGACGAGCTGAAGCGACTGCTGTACGACACCTTCTGCGAGCACCTCTCCATGAAGGACATCGAGAACATCATCATGACGGAGGAGGAGAGCCACATGGGCACGGCCGAGGAGTGCCCCGTGGAGGTGGAGAGTGAGTGGGGCACGGGGCGGGGGGGGGGGGGGAGGGGGGGGGGGGGGAGAAGGGGGGAGGTGGGCTGAGCCGGGCTGTCCCCCACAGCCTGCTCCAACCAGCAGATCAGGCAGACGTGCGTGCGGAAAAGCCTCATCTGCGCCTTCGCCATCGCCTTCATCATCAGCGTGATGCTCATCGCCGCCAACCAGGTGCTGCGCAGCGGCATGAAGTAGCGCGGATACGGGGTGTCCGTGCGGGTCTGGGGTGTGCGTGCAGGTCCTGGTGGGATGGGATGCCCACCTGCCGCCAGCAGACCCGCCACAAAACACCCCGGGGATGGAAAGAAAAGCCCGGCGTGGGGTGAGCGCGGAGCTCGCACGGTTGCCTGCAGGACGCATTGACTCTGAGAGACGCACACCAAACTAAACCCTCGCCAGCAAATAGTGCATGCAACGTGCATGGAGCCCGTCTGCTGCCCCATCCCTCCGAGCCGGGGCGACCCGGTGCCGGCTGCACCACTATAGCCTCTATAGCTCGATATTTATGATAAAAACAGAACACACACAGACACAAGAAAAAAACCCAACCAAACCATCTCGTAAGCAATACACCCCCGCCTGAGATGTTTTTCTCTTCGGAGATCCGGGAGCGTTTGCATGGACGTCGCTGCCAAGGGCTGGATGTCACCCCCCTGCCCCCCCCCCCCCCGCCGCGCCCCCGCTTCCCCCCCCCCCCCCCCCCCCTCCAGACAGGGCTGGCACTGCTGACCTCTGCTTGATGCACTTTGCAAGGACCCGCCGGGAAGAGCCGTGCATCCCGGGGGACCCCCCTGCCCCCAACCCCCCAGCCTGTATGTAGCACCCCGGCACCGGACTGGTTCGGATGCGGGTCCGTTTCTCATTCTTTGGGTTTTGTTGGATTTCCTTTTTTTTTTTTTTTTCTTTTTGGCATTATTTTCTTTCTTCCCCCTTTCCTTCCTGGTTGGTTGTTATCGATCTGAAATAAATCTGGGATTTCTGAAGCGCTCGGGGCTCATGGTGGGATGGGGTACCCATGGGTGCTGCACACCTCCCCCACCGTGCCCCGATGCTTTCGGCTTTAGGTGTTGATCCACGTGTGCTGGTTTATGGCACAGCAGGGGCCCAACCAACCCCCCTCACCCCCCCAGATGCCACCCCGCTAACGAACCTATGGGTGCACTTAGAGCTCCCTGGAAGTCACTGCTACACTGCTCTGTGGGGGGGGGGGGGATCCTGCACCCGCCTGATGGATCGCCCTCCCCTGAGCCCCCAGATGATGCATTTTTAATGGCAAAGAGATTAAAAGAATAAATAAAAACACGGGGAGCTCTCCCGCTTCCCACACTGCCAGCACTGGAGGTGGCCAACCCTGAGGCTGTTGGGCCCTCCAAGCTGAGGACCCCCACATTTATGGAGTCAGAAGGACCCAACGCCACCCACCGGACCCCATGGAGCCACAACCCAGGTGCAAAACCCACAGCAAATGGGACACGCGGGGCAGGAAAAGACGTGGAGCGCAGGGTTCAGAGCACGGGGTGGCTGCAGCGAGGGCTGCAAGCAGGAACCGACTGCCTTAAGTGGGGAGGGGGTGATCCGAGGTGGGCTTTTTCTTTGCTTTATTCTCTTAATTTTTTGATCCCGTGCGATCGATCACACAAATGGAAGCCGGCGTCCAAATGAGAAATGAAAATGGGAAGCGCTGCGCGGCGCTGAAATCATCGCGGCCGCATGGAGAAGTGGGGGAGGCACAGCACCCATAATGAAACTTCATCCATCTCCACGCAGGAACTTGGGCTTTTTCATGAACGGCCACTTTCAGAGGGAACCACGTGGCCTCCGGGATGTACAGATAGATATATATTGAGCAAGTCTATTAGAGATGCTGTGAATAAACATAAGGAAGGCAAAAAGAACAAAAACAGTAACGATACAGGACAATTTAATTTGCTAGAAAACACAATAACACGAAAGAAAAATTAGATAAACGGGATAACGCCTTCCTCCAAGCTCGGCTTTTCAAAGCTGCTCAATTAATTTTAATGGGGTCGCCGTCCTCAAGGCAGGTTTGGAGATCTCGGCTGGGATCCGGGAGCGCCCGAGCGGCGCTGGGCTGCGGTGCTGCTGCAGCTGGGGATGCCTCACTGCGGCTGCTGCTAATTGAATTAAGGCTGACGAGGAAGAGACCGTCTGCTGAGAGCGGTCTGAAGGGATGAGGGCAGCCGTGGGGCCGCAGGGAGAGCAGGGCCCTGCCTGGGGGCTGCTGAGGGAGCACATGGAGGGAGAAGGGCTGGCAGCAGAACTGCCTGGGTTTGGGCTGCTGAGAAGCATTTGGGGGCAGGAAGAGTTATTTCTGCTCCTCTGTCCTGCAAGCAGTGTGGAATGGCCACTGCCTCATCCCTGTCCCCATCCTCATTTCATTCCCCTTCCCTTTTCCATCCCCATCCCCATCCCCATCCCCATCCTCATCCTCATTTCATTCCCATCCCATCCCATCCCATCCCATCCCATCCCTTCCCACACCCATCCCATCCCAACCCCATTTCCACCCCTACTCCCATCCCCATCCCCATCTCTTCCTTATCCCCATCCCACCCCCATCCCCACCCCATCCCCTCTCCCTCCAAGAGCTGCCAAAGGACACGGGGCAGAGCCCAGCAGGGCTGCACCTTGGCAGCAGCCCAGGAGTGGCTCATTTCCCTAAAAGCCTCCCGATAAATTACTGCTGCTCCGTAAGAGGCACTTTGGCTCACACCATCGCTCAGGGGCTGCAGCAACCTCACCAACACAGGGGAGTTGCTGCTGGGGACAGCAAGTGCTGTGGGGATGTCAGAGCAGTGGGACAGCAAGTGGGGAGACCCGACTGCAGGCTGCAGGGTGCCCAGTTAGTGATGGTGGTGCAGAGAGGTGCAGGGTGCCACCACGGGAGCAAAGGAAGGAGCTGAGAACCCCAACCTGCTCAGCCCACGCTGGCTGCTAAGATTCTATGGTCTATGGGTTACGAATGTTTGCAAAGCCAAATTTAGAAATGCTTTTGCAGGTTTGCAGAGCTCCCTGCCTGGGCACAAGGGGTGGCACTGAGCGGGGCGGAGGGCTGCCAGCATGGCTGTGTGCCTTCAACCACAGCTAGGAGCTGCAAAACGCTGTGAGGGGCAAAATCTCATCGGGGCGGCAGGAATCGGCACGCAGGACTCGGCCCAGAGTGCCTGCAGGAGGGAGGGGAGCCCGCGCTCTGATCTGCCTCTGTAGGAAGGGGAGCGGGCACGAGGCACGGGCAGCACCAGAGAACCCCTCTGGGGCTGGTCTCGCTCCATTTGGCCTCCGGGAGATGCACAGGGCAGCGAGTCCTCCAGGGGACGGTGCCACGTGGGCGCTGAGGGTCAAAACACCCCGAGATTCCCTGAAGGCACAAGCAGGCGCCGTCAGATCCAACCCGTGTGCGCGCCAACGCAGCGGCAGCACCGGTCGCCACAGGGCTCGCTGAGCAGGGCTGGCTGGGGCAGCTGGCTGCTGCCCGTGCTCTCCATGAATCTGGACCCAACGCCCGCCTGCGTGGCCAAACCTGGAGTGCGCTGGCAGGCAGCGCCGCGGTGCTGCGTGGGGCTGCCGTGCTGCGACCACCAGCACCGACCCACTGCTGGCACTCACCCTTCAGGTATTTTCCTGGAGGAGGAGAAGCCTTGGAATAGTTTTTGTGTTTTTCCCCTCTCTTCTTCTCACCTCCAACACAGCAGGAACAGGAGCACGGGGTTTTCGGGAGCTCCCCTGACTCTTCATTAGGAGCTCCAGTACCTGAACCAAAGCTGTTTTACGCACCACATTTAACAGAAGCAAACATAAATTATCAACACTGGAGGAAATATCAAGCAGCGATGCTTAAAAGCTCGTTTGCAGCTTCCTTCCCAGGCCCGGGGCAGCAGCACAGACAGCCCACAGAAGAGGTGCTCCAGCTTTACATTCCCACTTCCCCCATCACGGGACTCAGGTCAACCCACCGAGGCCGCCAGGCAAGAAACAACACGAGGCTGCAACGGGGGGAGAATTTTATTAATATAAAGGCATATATAAATAATCTGGTCTCGTTCTCACACTAGGAAGAAGTCCAGCCCCAGCACGACACCTCAGCCCCATTGCAGGCCGGGGGGCACCGGCCACCCCCCAGGCGGGGGGGCCCGCAGGGATGGGGGCAGGTCCTGCAGAGGGGGCCAGCCGGGGGGGTACTGGAAGGGTGTGGGTTTCTCAGGCAGGGCACTGCGGAGATGGAAAGGGCAGAGATGAGCCTCCTTGGTTTGCCAGCACGGCCCAGCTGGGGCACTGCTCAGCCCCCTCCCCTCGCCCCATGAGGGCCGGTCTGACCCCTGCTCCCGGCACAGCTGAGCTTCGAGAACAGCACCTGCAGACGCGGTCGCGGTTTCCTCCCAGGCAGCCCCAAGCCCAAGGCAGCTGCACACTTCCCAGAGGACAAGGACCCCTCGGAAGCGGTGGAGCTGCCAAAACCCAGCTGTTCTCCCAGAAGCACCCTTACAGAGGGAAGAGGCTTTCTCTCCCGGCTCCCAGCACAGGCAGCGCTGCCACACACGGCAGCGGAAGCACAGAATGAGGAGCATCGCTCCTTTGTCTCCAGCCAAAGCAGGCGCTCGGCCGGGGCAGGTTTAAAATCACAGCAAATGTAGTGAGGAATTAATGGGAAAGGCTACAGGAAACTCATTTGTTCTCCAGCAGCGGCCGACAGCAGCCCTCCCGCTTCTCAGGCCTCTCCCTCTGATCCTGATGGATCCCTTTAATTGTGATGCCAGAAGAAATCTAATCGCGCTGCTTTACATAATGCTCCAGAGGAGCAGCACCCTCCTCTCCCTGCAGGGCTGGCGACGTGGCCCAACGCCAGCTCCAGGAGTTCAGTGCGGTGTTTTCCAGGCAGCCAGCAGAGAGTAAAGTCATCTGGCACAGAGCTCGTCCCCTGCTCTGCAGCGGGGATGGGAGAAGGACCAACAGACACTCAGCAGCCCCGCATGGGAAGGGACTCCCCTGGGGCTGCACCCAGGCCCTGCGGCAGGAGGCAGGCCATAAGGTGGAACAGCACAGCTATCAGCTCGCGAGCTGCCCTTAGAGCAGCACAACTAATCAGTAGGGAGGATGCTGGCCGGGTACTCGATTCCCCGGGGTCTCATAAGGCACGAGTGCAATGATGGGTTCACCTCCTGTTGGGGTATTCGGAGCGGCAGCCCCATGGGAATTCTTCAAGGCCAAGGCTACGCCCTTTCCAGAGGCACTGATGGAATCTCAGCGCCCACAGCCCTTGGGCCCCGTTCTGATGGAAAGCTGCAAGTGGGCTCTGCGTCATTATGGCACGCACACACACAGGTGGGTGAGGACACACACATCTCCTCTGGAAATGAGGTAAAAAATCAAAGCCCCACAGCTCAGCAATCTGCACCAATGCCATCCAGCTCCCCCCTGCTCTCCAGAAAGCGATGGCACGATGAGACTGAAAATATGGCTGAGGTGGAAGCTTCCAAGTGCGGCTGAGCCCAGCGATGGGTGGAGGGCAGCACGGCAGTTCTACCACCATGGGGCTGGTTGAGGTGATGCTCAGCAGACCCCAAGGCAGAGGGGACACTCTTTGTCATTCCGGACACGCCGCATGCCATGGAACCCCTTGTCCCAAATAGCAGGACAAGGACTGTGACCCTTCTGAAAAGTTCTGGGGATGTTCAGAGGCCACGTAGGTCCCCACAAGGTCTGGGTTGAGCCGTGGGTGGCCTCTGTGAGAGCTGATCCATCCTGAGACTGGGGGGTTCTTGGGCAGGACAAACAAACAGGGACAGCATGACTGCAGGGCAAGGAGCAGCCGGGCTGAGGGATGGAAGGAGCAGAGAGCAGCACGCCCAGACAGTCACCAGAGAGAAGATTCTGCCCAGACCAAACACGGAGAGGACAGGAGCAAACAGAAAAAAAAGAACAAAAGAGAGATCTGGCACCTGCCCAAACGCCATCCAATTAAGCCTGCGGCACTGTCAGGTGAGCAGGGAAGCAGCAGGGACCTGCAGGCACCCCACAGCACGCAGGAGGAGCCAGTCCCACCTCCGACTGGCAAAGGAGAAAGCAGGCATGGGCAGAGGCACACAGACAGGGCAGGCAGAGGATGGGGGAGCTGTCAGCAATGAGACCAACCTGCTGTCACCGGCTCCGGGCATTAATAACGTGGCCCTGCCATGGCAGCCTCCTCCCAGACATGTCTGGCACTCTGTAAAGGCTGCAGGAGCTCCCTGCCTGAGCCCCCCAGGGCAGGAGGACAGGCGGCAGGACCTCGTCACCTCCACACCTGACTTTGTCACCTCCACACCTGACTTTGTCACCTCCACACCTGACCTCTGGCACCACCTCCCAGCCCATTTTTCCATCCCACCCCCCAGCCACGGTACCTGTTGCTCTGAGCCGCGCTCAGCCTCTTGGCTCTCTTCTCCAGCCAATTCTCAATGGTTCCAGGTGGGATTTCTGCTCCTTCCTGCTGCAGCTCCCTCAATCTCTGCTCCCCTGGTTGAGAGAGAGCTGTCAGAGGCTCGCACTGCAATCCTTGCACTCCACCAAACCCACTGCTCATCGCCCCGCAGAGCTTCTTATCGTGGAGAGCTCGCAGTCCACCCACGGCAGCCCCCCCTGCCCCGCTGCCCCCCCTCCATCGGATGCTGCTCTGGCTTGGGCAGGGAGCTGTGCCACCCCCTTCGTCCTCATCCCCACAGCTCCAAGGGAGGAGGGGACCCTGCTCCCACCCAGACACCATCTGCCACCTGTGGCCAGGCTCACCCAGAGCTGCTCTCACCTCACCTCACCACCATATGTCACACGTTTAAGGAAAACATTATACGTTTCCAGACAGGGTGTGAAATTGATATTGCTTGGGCAGAGTGAAGGATCACTTCATCCTAGTGGTGGCAACCAATTATTCATCTGCCTGCTGAATATTAATAAGGATGGCAGGAATGTGCTACACAATGAGCAGCCGGAGATGGATAATTTGTCATCCAGCCTTTTCATCTGCTGCTGCTGGGAGGAGGTGACGGCACTCACTGCCACCACAAAGAGCTCCTGCTGGGGTCCCGATGTTGGGGTACGCTCTGCAAGCCAGAGATAAGGGTACTGGTTGGAAACAGGGCCGTTCACACATCTCCCACTGTTGTTCTGGAGGAGTAAAGTCCCAGCAGAGCCATTCAGAGTCAAACGGAGAGCCTGAGAGCAGCGGAGGACAAGCAGAGCAATGCCTGCCTGGTAAGCAGGGCACTTGGCTCAGACTCAGGACAGGAGCTGAATGCAGCTCCCACATTAGAATTCCTCTGATCAGAGCGGGGACCAAACCGGTGGGAGCCCACAGCCTCCTCCTGGCCCTCTGAGCTCACTGGCTGTGATGGGGCAACTCCCAGCTCACCCTGGCTGAAGCCAGGCCCCAGGTGAAAGCCATCCAGCTGGCTCCTGCCCCCAGCTCCAGCCAAGCCTTAAGGCAGCAGATATGGACACACATCCGGCTCTGCATCCCTTGATAAACGCCCATCTAAAAGCAAATCTTCACCTCATCCTCCCCTGCAGTACACACGTTCCATTCAGTGGCCACCGAAACCTCCAGTGGATTGAAATGGGACCCTGTAAGTTGTGCCAGAGTTTGGACACCAGGGACAATTTTCTCTCCAAAAGAGCAGTGATGCAGTGGCACAGCTGGCAGGGAGTGGTGGGGTCACCGTCCCTGGAGGTGTCCCAGAGCTGTGGGGATGTGGCACTGAGGGACGTGGGCACGGGGGGGGTGGGCTGGTGGTGATCTCAGAGGTCTTTTCCAACCCCAGTGATTCCACGATTCCCAGCATTCCCTGAAGGTCAGAGAGATTCCAAGATGCCATTCTGAAATGCAATTACCTGCCCTTACTCCTCGTTACTGAGCACAGCCAGACTGCAGCAGAAAGAGAGACAGGTTGTGAAGGTCCTTCTTCCCTCAGCCCCCACTGGGGCGTCTGCCTCAAAGTTTAATTACAGCCAATTAAAAGAGTGGCTGCAGTCATAAAGTGCCTCTCTAACGATGCCGGCCCAGCATTCCACCTTCCTCCTTCCTCCCTGTGCAACTCTCAGCACGAGGAAAAACAAAGAAATCCCAGAGTGGAACTCACAACGTGCCCACACTGCTCGGGATGCCAACGTGCAGAACCTGGATGAGGCACCACGGAAATGCCCAAGCAGGTCACCCAGCAGAGATGTGCAAGCAATGATAGAACCATAATGGCTGCAACAGACCCAGCCGTGCCCCTGCTCTGCCCCAGCTCACCAGAGCTGCTCAGAGAGGCTGAGCCGTGTCAACACCGCGAGCAGAAGTGACGCGGATTAGCAGGGAGCCAATAACTTCCAGCGAAAAGATGCCAATTTTACAGTGGCTTTTCTTGACATGACTGTACTAAAAATGACAGCCTGGAAGTGTCTCTCTGATGAATGATGCAGCAGATGCAGCGATAACGCTTTGATGCAGTAACAGCTGGGAATAAGCCTCCCTCCCTGCCGAAGGTGGAAACTGTTGCTTCTTAATGAGTATGCTCTACCTGGTGCAGAACTGCTGCAGCCAAACCAGGGCAGGCTCTAAGTGAAGTGGCCAGAAACACTCCTGCTTAACCCACACGACCAGCACAAACAGTGAGGTGAATTCCCTGCTTTCAGGAGGCCAAACTTGAGAAATAAGGCAGTGTTCCCTTTGGCTGATAATCAAGTACATCGTCAGCATGGAGACCTCGCTGCCACAGAACTGCCAGCACCAAGCACCGGGACCCAAAGCCCTGGAGCTAGAGAGGGCTGTGCCATCTTACAGAATGCAAGTCCACCCCTAGCATATAGGATCACCACTTGGAAGGGACCCTTAAAGGCCACCTGGTCCAACTCCCCTGCACTGAACAGGGACACCCACGGCTCCATCAGGTGCTCAGAGCCCCATCCAGGCTGGCCTCGAAGAACACAGGTCAGTGCTCTTACAGCACTTCATCACTGCACTTCTTCACAACCTTATTCTGAAGCGTCTGCCCTGGCAAAGGGGAGGACAGCTCTGAGGATTGCATTACAAGGATCAAGCCTCCCATATGACTATTATAACCTGCCATCCACAAGCTTGCTGCATCTCTGTCCTAAGCCTCACCACCTGAAACACCGCTGCCTCAGCAGCCCAAGGAGTGCTGACGTGTCCCCACGCTGCTCCTAAAGGTGGTTTGGCACCTGCAGCCATTTCTCCTGTCCAGCCATGGGCTCCACCTCTAGCCCACCACGTCCTGCTGAGCCCTTCTCTCCACCAAACCTGAAGCTGAGCTGTGTGTGACCCTCAGCCACAGTGCCTGGCTCCCACAGGGCATCCGAGGAGCAACACTGTGAGAGAGGAGAGCAGCATTTAACTACAGCCCGGCATGCGTGACAGCACAGCCAAGGAGAGGCACCCTGCTGTCCCCTGGAGAAGCCTAATTGCTTAATTAAACGTTTGACTTAGTAATACAAATGCAAGGTTTCCAAGCAGTCTCCCAGGAGCCACTCTCTCCCCAGCCAACTCCCCACTTACGTCCGACCCATCTGACACAAGTCAATATTCGGTAGCAAGTGCAACTGGCAAGGCAACCTGCCCAAGCACAGAGCAGCTTGCCAGCCTTCCCCCGCAGCTCTGCTCTGCTCCAGAGTGCTCTCTTCCCTGCAATAAAGAGCCTGGAAACACCACAGGTTTCTCCAAACAGGCTGACTTGTGAAGCCAGCCTGGCGCGTGAGCCCTGCAGCAGGGAGGGGTGACAGCCGTGGGGAGAGGAGTGCTGCTCCATGCAGCCCCATGAGATGGCTTTTATTGACTGCCAGCACTGCTCAGCTATTGATTCAGCATCGCCCCGGGGACCTGCACTGACTCAGCAGCGGGGAGGACTGGAAGGAAGGCAGCTTTCAAGTGCTGCCTTCCTCCCACCTCCCTGAACCTGCAGCCCACGGACACCCCAAATCTCATATGGGACTTATTGGAGTGAGTCCGAGCACCTGAAACAAGAGGAGAGGCTCGTGGGGGTGGATCAGGGGATCTCAGCCATGTGTGTAAATACCCAGGAGTTCAGGTGACAGAGCCAGGCTACGTGATGGCACCCAGTGAAAGGATAAGAGGCAACGGGAGCAAAAGGAAATACGGGAATTTCCACTGAAAGATATGAAGATGCATTTTTGCTGTAAGGGTGGTCAAAGGTGGTGTGGAGTCTCTGTCCTTGGAGATGCTCAGAACACACACAGACACGGCCCTGAGCAGCCTGCTGCAGCTCACCCAAAGAGCAATGCAGGGGTGGGACAGGATGATCTCCAGAGGGACCCCAACTACTCCGTGTGGCCTCATCAACATCCCACTCACTTTTTTTCTGAGGAGGAATGAACACTCCAGGGAAAGCAGCTCTGCTCCTCTGAGGGTGGGGAGGCAGCACCCTCAGCAAGGAAAAGTGGTGTTAGAATGAGAAAGTGCTCCCAAGACTCAGAGCAGGGAGCCAGGTGCTTTTTGTCTCCTGCCCAAACTTCGGTTCAACTGAAAACCACACAAACAGAGGCTGTTTCTGGACCCAGGACCCCATTTCATCTCCTCAGGATAACAACACCTGATCACCTGGCAGCTTTTTACAAGAGTGAGACAGGAGCAAACAGCTCCCCAGGCATAATGGAGAGGTGGGGGGAAACCAAAGCCATAAATTTAAGGGGAAGTGATGTACCAGTGCCCTCTGCTGCTGACAGATTTTATTCCCCAACTGGAGGAAACCCCAAGGGCTCAGGAAGCCCACTCTGCTTCAGCTGCTTGCTGCTAAATGGCAGCAGCGCTGCTCAGCTCTTTAGGTTTGTGTCTGTGCCAGGAGATCAAGAGCAGGAAGCATCTGAAAAACTGCAGCAATTACAGGCAGCCTCCGGGCTCAGGCAGCCAGGAGAGGCAGGAGGGAGCAGCCACATTCACAGACAGCACAGGATCACACGCTGCACAACGCTTCACGTGCTCCCCTGCAGCCCACCATCCTTGCAGCAACTGCCCCTTCCTCAGAGACCCCCCCTCTCCGGGCACTTTCTTGTTCCAGGGCTCACCTTGTACCTGTGCACTCAGCTTCTCCAGGTCCTGCTCTGTCATGTGGGAAAATCTGCAGTTGGACCCAAAGTCACACTGCCCTGGAAGAACAGCCACAGAGCCCCGTGAGTAAGGCACACACCAGGTCCTCCCATGCAAACGTGTGAGCAAACCCAGGTTCCACCACACGTGGGGCACACAGACCCATTCCCCTCCCTCCCCCCAAGGCAGACACACACATCAGGGCTCTGCAGAGCTCACCAAGGAGGTATTTCCACCTCACCTGTTTGTAGAAACTTCCGACAAGGCTTCTTGCTCTGCTCCTCTTGCAGGATAGCAGCAGCATCTGGGGGAGATAAATGACACAACGCAGGACAGGATCACATCTTTCGCACAGCAGCATCCTACCAGAGCTCACATTGCCTAAATTGAAGGTATTTTACAGGACAATCCTGACCTTAAGCCAAGGGCAAACTGAGCTAACATGGTCCCCACCTACACCCCAGGCTTCAGCTTTTTCCTGGCTTGCAAATATCCCCTTCCCTGCTTTCCTCTCCACCCTCTTCCCCCATCCAAGCAGCACAAAAGCAGCACGTCAGAAAAGCAACACTTCTGTGCAGTGCAGAGGAGCAGGCAGGTTAACAGGGCTCTGCCAGGCCCCACTGAACCCTGTGCTGAGGCTCAGGCAGACAGCAGCACTGTGCTCCTTCACCTCCTGCAGGCGTCCTGGGGAAAACACAGCAGCTCCTGCAGGTCGTGGAGAAATTTGCAAACATCTGGAGATGCGTGGAGCCAAGGCAAAACACCCACTCAGGGCTGAGACAAGGGATTTGATGAATCAGAGGAAAATCAAGGGCTGCAGCCTGGGAGGAAGAAATGCACCAAGCCACCTGCCTCACTGTCACTGACCCATGGGGAAGGCTGTTGGGCAGTGAGACCTCCGCACCGGGCCATTTCTTGGACCTTTCCTATCTTCACATACACTGAAGCAGGCGGCAGATGCCTCAGAGCTCTGCAGCACCAGGGAACAGGCAGCCTGCAACAGCTGCTCTTGAGGAGCTGGAGAGGAGAAGCAAAGGAACACGCGAGCAATGGTTTCACCATCACTTTAATCCAAGCTAAGTCTTTGGATATTGCCAAAACACACGGTGCCCTGTGTCTCTCTTACCCCAAGCACACACTCAGGCCATACTCCTTCCTGGGGCTGGCACTGGGACACCCACCTCGGAACAAGTCGTACCAGGCTCTCTTAGCCCGAAGATGCTGCACTCCATTGAGGTGTTTCTTCCTGTTGTGCAGGTTGTCCTGGAAGGACCGGTCACAGTAATCACAGAAATATCTTTTCCCCATCTCTCCTCCTGCAAAGCAGCTCACGCAGCCCCAGAGCTGTCAGGCAGAGCCTCGGTGCCCGGGGTCGGAGAAGGACAC
>JAPSGF010000103.1:1571847-1715552 GCA_035772895.1 Perdix hodgsoniae
GAGACCCCGAGAGCCCAGGGATCCCCGGAGCTGCACCGGGGCCAGGAACACAACCCGGGGCTGCAGACAACCACGGGAGCCGCCACGCGAGGGAGGGAATTCTGCATCCGTTCTCACCCCAAGGAAGAACCCGAAGAGTTCCTTGGGGGCAATAAGCCAGCTGCTCTGGTGCACCGTGTCTGGGGCCGCCCAGCTGCTGCAGGTGCAGCAGGGAACCTCACCCCCAGGAGCCTTACGTTCTCTCTGTGAGACAGAACGGCAGCTGATAGATGCTGAAGATGGACAGGCCGCGAGATAAACCTCCCAAAGCAATCCTCCAGCTTCGGACACCTCCACAGCTAGCCGCGTTTAAACAATAGCACGGAGAGCAGCACGGGAAAAGAAAGGTTTTATAAATAAATCAGGGTGGGAATCAATCACTGCCTGTCTAAGGATTCCTGGGAGCTGGCAGGAAGCGCAGCAACGAGCAGAGCGCAGGCCGACTATGGCTGAGCCTCCCGCGAGCTGCTGCCTCCCCAAGAGCTCCAGCAGCACGGCCCCGAAGCCTCACCTCTGCGGGGAGCTCCAGCTTTCGCAGCCCGGCGTTCCGCCCGGAGCCCAGCAGCGGCCGAAGCCTCGATGCGCGTTTCAGACTCACGTGCGGCGCCGGCAGCGACGATGCGGCACTGGGTGCTCGCTCCCTGCGGGAGAAAAGCCCCGAAAGGAATAGAATTCAAACCTATGAACTCCGAGCCTCCCCTGTCTTCCCTTCTTCCCCCCCCTCCCTCAGACCCCGGCCCCCCGCAGCCGCTCCCCCGGTTCCACGGCCGGCTCACCTCCGCCCCGGCCTGCGGCCTACGGCGCCGCGCCTACAGCTCCCAGCAGCCCCCCACGGCGCGCGCCTACAGCTCCCAGCAGCCCCCGCGGCGGCGCAGGCGCAGAAGGCGCAGCCAAGATGGCGCTGCTCAGGCAGGCTTACAACGCGCTCTTCCGCCGCACCTCCACTTTCGCCCTCACCGTCGTGCTGGGCGCCGTGCTGTTCGAACGCGCCTTCGATCAGGGCGCGGACGCCATCTTCGAACATCTCAACGAAGGGGTAAGGAAGGGTCGGGGCGCTGCCGGAGCCTCCCGGCGGTGGGAGCGGCCTTGAAGGTCAGCGTTGGCCGGGCTGCTGCGCGGCGCTGAGGAGCGGTGCGAGCTGGCGGCCGGGCCGCCCGGATCCAAGGGCGGCGTCAGCAGGGTCACCTCAGCGCCCGCTGTGTCTGAAGCAGCCGCCTCGTCTCCTCTGCCGCCTCTCGGACCCGGGTCGGGGGGTCGGAAAGCGGCTGGAGGCTCAGGGCACGCGGCAGGGCGGCTGGGGGGGCGCGGAGGAGCGAGACGGCGTCCCTCCCTGCGCCTCCTTAGCAGCAGGCGATTGTTAGGGCTGCTTTAAACGGCGTCTGAGCTCGAACTTCGCTCTCAGCTCCCACCCTGCCCTGGTGCAGCGCTTCTCTTAGCCCTGAGTTCACCAGCAGATCTCGGTACCTGAATGCTATTTCCTTTGTGTGCATCTGGCAGCACCCAGCCCCGCACTTCTCCTCTGCACTGGGAGAAGCGTGGGAGCTGTGACAGTGCAGCAGCAATAGGAGGGCGGGGGGGGGGGGATGGAGCAGCCGTCCTGAAGCCTTCATGCTCTGTGGTTGGCCCAGGCACAGCAGGAGGGCACAGGGCAGTCGCACCCAAGCTGTCACCCTGCTGGTGTTTGTGGATGTGTTTTGCTGCACATCCTTCTGCCCCTCGTTGTCTGTTACTGACAACGTACATTTTAAAGTAAAGCTGTATCCCAGGACCACTGAAAAGCTGATTGTTCCTTTACTGTTTGTTTTGCATACAGAAACTGTGGAAACACATCAAGCACAAATATGAGGCAAGCCAAGACTGAAATGTTCAGCAGCAAGATCCAGTCTGGGGTGGCAAAAGACACTGCAGAGGAGGATTCAGTCTCCTGAGACGGGTTATACTGAAATGGAATTGGGTTCCTGACTGATTCCGAGCCAGATTATATCAGCCACCTACTGATATGATGTCAACCAAGATGGACTCAACGAGTTCTGCTGCTGTATTGAAACTTACTGTGTTAAAATAAAATAAAAAAAAAATGCTTGACCTGTGGTTTCATGCTTCTGTGTTTCCCTGCCTCGTTCTTTGTCCTTCCTGCAGCTTCTCCTTACCTGTGAAATGGAGAATGCTTCAGCACAGCCCCAAACCTTACTTTCAGGACACTGTAAGAAAGCAAGCTCTTCTCAGGGTACTCTGAAAGCACACACTTGCACAGCTGAGGTCCACTAACACCACTGCTGGCTTCTGCCCAGTGAGAACTCAAGCAGGGGCAAGGAGCTGCCTGCTTTCATCTAATCATGTTCAAAGAAAAGTGAATGACTACGTTCACAAGGTTTTCTATAAATCATTAACTTTCTTTAATGCAGAGCTGTGCTGGTTTTTGGCTTCTCGTTATTCCACAGCTGCAGCCCAAATGCTGCTGCCCCTGCCTTAAGCAGGGAGAGAACTGCCTGCCCTGTCCTGCTGTGTGCCCTGTGCTCTGGGGGGGGTGAGTAGTACCAAATGGGGATGGTGTGTGACAGCCTGTCACCAAACCCATGAAATGGGCTGTAAATGACATTGCTGACTGTTTCTGGGCCTTGTGGCTCTCATGTAGAGCTGAACTGTTAGGCAACTTGCCTGGTCTGCTGTCAGCCTGCCTCAGTCCCCTCAGATTGCAGCAGAGTTGCTGAGAAGGGACAGCAAGCACGTAGCTCTGCAACAAGCATTCGAGCCTCTGCTCTCGTGGGGAACAGAGTAATTCTCAGCACCTTCTCTGAAAGGTCTACCCCTGTTCCCAGTGGCCATTTCCAACGTCTTTCTTTGTGAGGAAGGGCTATTAGGATACTGTTCGGGTTAATGATTCAATTAAAACAGAATTACTCCAGGGAGAGCTGTCAGAAACCAGCTCCTGCTCTCCCATTTTCCCTCTAATCCAAGCCTGCTGCTGAGGACCTATAAAAACACCTCTCTCCCTCCTTACTATATTCTTGCTAATAAGCAGCAATTTTAGCAATGGATGAGGCAGTGCAAATTACAGCCAGCACTAATGAAAGCAGCTTTATTGGGTTTGTAAATATGTGCCAGACAGGAGTAAAACGTTTACTGTAAGAACATTAAGAGGACTTAAAAAACATTGTGCTTGTTTTTGAGCAAAAAACAACTACAGCTTTTCACAGTCCCAGCTGTGCTTTTACAGAGATGCTTAAGAGGAGAGGTTTAAGCTTTCTTGGGATTATCTCCTACCATATAAGTGCTGCTTTACTCCAAGTTCTGGCTGCAGTGCTGATAGCTTCACACTATGCTGAGCAGGTGATAGAGATTTGCAGCTTCTTAGAAGCAAGAACTGAAGATGAATACAGTATTAGGAAAGGGGAGACAGCATTGTAGCAGTCTGGCTGAGAGTAAATGAAGCTCTCAGGCCAGAGAACAGTAGCTATAAAACACTGGAGAATTCTCCCACTGGGTAATTTTCCTTGACTCTGGATTTTTGGGAAGTTGGTAAACCCAATTCCCTTTCTCCTATGCCCTGTCATTCCGAGGTTTGGGTATGATGTGCACTCAGACATTTCCACACTCAGGAGAGCAGCCTGGCACAGAGGTCTTTGGTAGCAGCAGTGATCCTACAGCCCCACAGTCCCCGCCCTCTGCGTAAAACCAGGCAGCAAACTCTGTGCCTACAGCGTGTGCTGCAGTGTTAGAAGGGGAGGACAGCACTAGCTGTACCCTGGAGCAGTGGCTGTAACACTGCACAGCCCCAGGCTCATTTATCCAGCACGTGGCAACAAGCACAGGCAGCTTTGTCTGCTCTACTCCATACGTGAGTACTTGAAAAAGCACAGAATGTGGTGGCAGGGAGATGGTGTTTGGAACAGACTAACCAGGCAAAGCATAATTGTTACCTGGAAGTTTGTCTCCACGAGGAAAATGGCACTCCTGTGACAACAGCGACTGAATGGTTCTCTCACCATCAGTGGGCAGACAGTCCAGGGCACAGCACAGCAGCCCACCTACAGACAGGTCATAAAGCAAACTCAAGGATTTGCACATCTCTCCAAGCAGGGAGCATCTCCATCACAAAAGACAGCCCTCAGGGAAAGCCCTTTCAGCAAGGAGAAACTGCTGTTTACTAATAGCTCCCAGGCTTCCAAACAGCAAACATGAAGATCAGGGCAGTTCTGCTTCACGGAGTGTGACAAGCAGTTAGTGAGGAGGTGGCTCCCCAGGGACTCTGACCCTGCTATCTCCGATTTTCATGTTACTGTCAGCTTGCATTGGATACCACGAGCCTGATTTTCAATTATCTCGACTCTCACTGGCTAGATCTCATTTCACTGAACCAACACAGAGCAGCAAACAAATTCCACTGCCTGCAGATGCAGCACATTGCTGAAGCTCCTCCAATTCAAGATCAATATAGTTCTTAAGAGCCTAAAACACCAACTACAAGACTCAGATCATTTATTGGCACGTTCAGTTTTCCACACACCTTGCTCGAGGGACAGAAACTTATGATACAGACTCATTCACCTCAACTCCCACGTGTGTGTCAGCAATGTTCAGCCTGAGCGTCCGGCTGTCAGCCTTTGAGTCTCACTGCAGGATAAGGCGTCTCAGCAGAGCAGGCAGCTGGAAGGGCTGCCCCCGGGAAGCCTTGCAAGGCCTGGAAGCTCCCTGTGGGCTGCGGTGAGGGCAGGAGGAGCCAGTATGAAAATAAAACTCTCCGACTTATAAATAGTACAAAAAGAAGTGAATGGTGGGTGCAGCTCACTGCTGTACACGTGTGTCTCTTCAGACTGAGGAGCAGCCACGGTGTGCATGGAGGGCAGCTCCTCTCCAGGAAGAGAGACACCTCCCACGGGGTGTGCAGTTCACATGGAGCTGAAGGGCCAGGTACTGGACGTGGCACCCAGCCTTCCTGAGCTAAGGGAGGGCCGAGGGAATGGAGCACAGCTGCCTCCAAGCAGAGGACTGGGGCTGATGCAGCACCTGGGAAGGTTTTCAGGAAGGAATCATGCCTTTATTCCTCTTTCTGTCAGCCATGGCTCGCCGATTATGATTCGCTCTCGTGCTTTTGTTTGCTTCCTTCTTCCTTCGTTCCTGCACTGTCTCCCGGTTCTGTCCGTGTCCCTTTGTGTTCCCAACAACAGCAGAGCTGTCGTGCTTGTGCCTGGAGTACAGAGAGAGAAGGACATCACAACAAGCACACTTAAGGAAGAAAATACATCAATCCCAAGGAAAGACTTGGGCCTTGGGCCTTCTGCCATTGGCTCAGCCCAGCTCTGCGGGTCTGCAGAATCTGAGCATCACATCAGCCCCACAATGACGCTGTCCTGCACACTGAGCTGAGTAGTGTGTCCTACACATCAGCTAAGGCCAGCTATTGCACTGCCCTGAAATCCCACAGGAGTCATTTAGCTCCAGGAAGCTGCTGCCCTCCAAGCTCTGACCTGCACAGAGTTCTGCTGATGACGTGAGAGGGGTTCAATGAGACAGCACAACCAGCAGGGAAGTAAAAGTTGGGTGAGGAAGTTAACACCATGTGGTGGTGACCCTGAGGACAGGAATGCTAAGGAACAGGTATATCCTCCACCATTCGAGTCAGCTACAAGATATTCACTAATGACAGCAGAGCCATGCTTCCACCCCGCAGAGGGAGGCACTGACTTACCCCTTCCTGGCAAGGAAAGCCAGCCTCCTGGCTTCAGCTCTCTCCCGCAGCACAGCTGGGTCCTGAACAAAGTGGTCCTGCATGGGAAGGAAGGAAAGAGATGAGTGCTATTGTAAGCTCAGCAGCATCCATCAGAGGGCCAGAGCAGTTTCTGTTGGAGCACGAAACAGAGTCTCCATTCGTTATTTATTATCTGTTCTGGCAGAGCTAGTGGGGCTGGTGTCAGTGACACTAAATATAAAACCTGACAGGCTGCTTCCCACACCCCACAATGATAGCACCATTTCCAGTATATCCACGACAACAGAGCCTCAGTGACCCTGAAAGCGTTCTGCTGGCACTGTCTGCTGATGGAATAAAGGAGATTAAACCTCTCCACGGACTAAGTGTCACTGCTCCAGCACAGCTAGCCTAGGAAGCAGCAGATAGCTGTACTCGGGGGACACCTCACAGTCCAGCAGACTGCAGAAGTAGCTACTCCAGGAAGCAGCCCACTCTTTGAAAGAGAAAATCTGTTCCACGTCATCTCTAGCAATCACTAACACGTGGAGCAGGTATGACATATAATAATAAACCTTAATGTAACTCCAACAGCAAACTAAATATCACCTTTGGTCTTTCCTTTTCAATTTCCTCTTCTTCTTCTTCTTCCTCTTCCTCCTCCTCCTGCCCTTCCTCCTGCCCTTTGAGTCTCAGAACTTGAGGAGTTGTGAATGGCCTAAGAAACAAAACACAAACAGTACACAGTGAAGAGAGCACAGCCACAAGGACTGCACTGAACAAACCCATCCTTTCCACTCCACACTGTCTCTCTCAATAACTAAAATCCACAATAGTTAAAAAAAAAAAAAAAAAGAAAAAAAAGGTGGTGAGGGATGTCATTAACATCCTGGAACCTCACAAGGAATTTCACCAGGGAAACAACTGCTTCTTTTGCTTCTACTGTCAAAACTGAATCTCAAACTCTGCCAGAAACACACTAATGCTAGAGCCCCTGTTATTTTGAACCCATGGATCTGATTTTCAGCAGTAACATCCAGTAATTGTGCCTGCTGAATCTCTAGAAGCAGAGAGCACTGAGCACCTGAAACAGGGAAAGAGTTGAGGGTCATACTATTGTAGCTTTACCACAAAAAGGATTTAAATTGAAGTCTCGCCCCACTTAAGAAGGAAAAAAAAGGCAAAAGAATCTAAAAGAACATCTCCAAAGACAGAAGGGTAGAAATACTGACATCTCTGTAACATGTAAAATGTAAAAAGGCACCTTCAGAAATGTTAAACCAGCTTTTAAAACGTGTCTTTGCTATCTCTAGCTCACATTTCTGGAATGAACGTTCTACAAGCCCCGTGTCCAAGCAGCACTTTGCTCACTAACAGCTGATTGTCTCCAGCTGTCAGTCACATGGAGAATGCTGTGCAGCCCATTACAGGAGTCACCGACAGGACTGGCACACAATAAAACATCAGTTGTACAATTTCTCCAGTTTTGGCTCTTTCTTTGCTAAACAGCCATTCTACTTAACACTGCCCAGCTACACTCTGCCCATATTATTCAAGGCAGGCCATTTCCCCCTGCTGCAGGACAGTTATCCTATGAGCAGAAGCACTGCTGTGTGCAAATTTCAGCACAGTGTCAAAGTCCACTCCTGGATTTGGTTGCTGAGTTGAGGTGATGGCTGAGTCCTGCACATTCAGATGTCGGAGCCTGAGAGCTTCCTGCGTGCTATACGAAAGCCAACAACCAACAGAGGAGAAACAGGGACCTGTGCATCCACGTCCTCACTGGAAAGCAGAACCCAGAGAAGAGCTGAACAGCTTTACATCTGGCAACTCCCATTACCTGCAGCCACAGCACCTACCTCCTGCTGATCAGCTCATCATCTGAGTCAGCATCGTTTGCCCCCACTTGGTTTCCATCGTACGTGTCATCGTACTCGTCCTCATAGTCCTCCCCATACAGCTGAGCTTCTCCTGGCTGCACAGGCAGCTCCTCCACCACCACGCTGTACTGGCTGTAGCGTTCCCTCTGCTCAGCCACCAGGCGCTTGTCGTTCAGCAGACTCCTGGTTGTGTCCTTCTCCCTCCTGCACGGAAAGGAAGGAGCAGGAATGGAAAGGCAATGTAAAGATCTCCTCTGCGAGTTATTTTTTCCCCTGTTGTTAAGTGGATGTTGAAGCAATACAAGTCCCATCTCAAGCATCACAAGCACTACTTCAGCTTCCCTCTCTGATTTATAACAGGAGTGCTCGTCTAGCTACTAAAATCAGCCACTCCTGGCTTGGAACAAAGTTATGTCTAAGTAGAACCCCAGCAAGATTACATAACAGATAGACCAGGAATTGGAGACTGCCACTGTCACTTGAGACAGAAGAGAAGCTTGAACAGAAGATGCAATTATACTCAAGCTGAATTTTGGCCAGGATTCCTCTAACACAAGAATTCCCATGAATCCTGAATGGCAGGCTGCTAGGGCTAGCCCTAGGACACAGCCCTGCAAGGCCCTCCTACCCCACACTGCAGTGCTGTCTCACTGCAGTGCTCACAGCTACAAACCGTGGCCCAGGGCTGCACCACAGCACTGCAGCGTGGCCACACTCATTCCCATAGGGTTCAGAACCTCAGCTTACAGACACGTATTGCAAAATATGAATGGAGAGGGAAAGGGACAAAAAATTACTAGTGCAGCAGAAAAGGATTAGCACAACTAAGAAGAGGAGAACAAAGCAGCAGACCATGCTTCTGATCTGATGCATATCAAAGCACTGCACATACATTTTTAGTTCAACAAACAATATTCATCTGACAGAAGGGAAGGCCAAGAAACAGAAGCTTGGGAGAGGTATTTAAAAAGAGCCACTGAGATATTATGCCTCAGGGTGCACAAGCACTCCCTGAAATCCTGTTTTGCACAGAATCACTAAGGTTGGAAAGGACCACTACGATAATCCAGTCCAACTACCAACCCATCACCACCACAGCACCACATCACACCACATCACAGCACACTGACAGCAAAGCTGTAGGGAATTTCAAGCACTCACAGGACAACCTGCAGCCTTTAAAACCTAGAGGGAACATGCATCAGTGAGCTGTCTGACATCTGGATGTTATCAGAGAAAGAACGTGTCCAAGGCAAACCTCCAGTGTATCAAGAATGGGCAGACTTGTGTCTAGCAAGCGCTGGGAAAGTGACCCAAAGAAGCCTGACTTTCATTAAGAATCTGAAAACAACCTAACATTGTAGATACATTTGCTTCCACTCTCTTCTATGACTCATTCTGTTCTATGCCTGCATTTAGCTGCAAAATGCCTTACAGAGCATGTGGTTAGTTCACGCATACCTCGGCTGGGATAACATCTTATGTTGGTATTCAGCATGAGACTGAACTAAATATGCAATAATTGCTTCCTGCTGAGCTGGTCTGATGACTGCAGAAGAGCTGCAATGAAACGTTTCAGGCACCAATTCCAGGAAAAACAGTGGGAAAATGTTATAGTGCCGTGGTGTTCAGGACATGCTCTGACTTCAGCAGACAGATTCAGCCCGTGATTATGGCCAGACATGCAGAGACAGCTGTGATCACTCTTCCAGATCAGCAAAGAACCACGTATATGCTATTACATTCATTTCCCCATTCCTCTTTTTCTCCTTTTCCTGGTGTGGCTTTCTCCTTCATATTAACAGTCCCTGCCCACAGCAGCTAGCACAATGACCCGGCTCTTTTAGCAGCAACAGCACCCTGAACCCAGACAGAATCTGGAGAGGAAAAGATTTAAGGAGAACAAAAAAAATCCCAGCCAAACACATACATGGATACAACTGGAATCAAATGCAGGCCTCCGGCTGGGCCAGGAGAACTCTGTTACCTAGACAGACACTTGGGATTCCTGCTTATGGAATGAGGACTCCTGATGGAGCTCCACTTTTAGTACTTCAAGGGAAGATTATTTTCTTGCCTGGCCACTACAGTGGAAACACCACAGCAGTGCTGCTGGAGAACTGTCTGCCTGTCCTTCGGGACAGAAGTCGCTTTCTCCTGTTAGCTCCATGCAGCTCTGCAACGGAAGCCTTAGCTGAGAGCTCCCAGGAGCACGTAGCTCAGCCTGCAGACACTTTTATTTACATTTCTTGTTAATGTACACCAACATAAAGATGGCACTTAGCTGATTAGATGAAAGACTGTTCAAAAAGAACCTGAAACAAATCAACCGTGTTACTGAGATACAGCTGACGTTAGTGGGAGCCAAGAAAGCAATGCCCCAGCTGAAATCAGCATGGAGTGTGGCACAGAACAAAATGCCAAGCCAGGCAAAAAGTAAAGCAAATGCCCTTCACAACAAGCTTACAGAAGCAGGAACAACAATAGAAGCAGAGGAGTCTAAGCTGCTAGGTGTTATCAGATTGTGGAGCGGATGGATATTGAAACTTCCCTTGTATTTAGAACAAATCACTGCTTTATCTCCGAGTCACAATCACAGCCCAGTAGAGATGGCTGCTTTTCAGGTTCTTCAGTGTTAAGTTTAGGACCAAGAGGAAAAAGCACAACATTACAAATGAGCTTGGCAGAGCAGCTGCCAGCAGCGTACAGAGGAAAGGCAATTAGGAAAAACACTGAACGGAAACCAATCTCCTCGTAGCGTTCGATTTTACTTTCCCAAAGCAAAGAGTAAACAGGTGGGGAACATTTCTGATAAGGCTCAGTCCTGCCAGCCAATTCCTGCAGGAGGACTGCAGGAACAGGAATAAATGTGTAGGCTCCCAGGTATTTATTTCTCCTGACAGATGGGGTTAACTGAGGATGTGCGATACTCACCGCTTGCCCTTCTGTATCCGAGAAACATCCACTGAATCCCTACTGAACACATCAAACTCATCATTCTGGAAAACATTGCAGCGAGCAGTGACCAGAGGCGTAGGGTCTGGCTTTGGTTGTCTGTAAAGTCAGAAACAGGAGAATGGAAACAGAGATGAAGCTGAGGAAGACCACATCCTCTCCTTCTAAGACCTCGGTTTGTGCTGTGGATCTTGCAGGCACCCACAGCACTCCATCATCCGCACCGTGACTGCAATCACTTCTTTGCACTGCTGCAGTACAGCACCTGCAGAACAGTTTTTCAGACCTATCTCTCTGGGGAAGCCAAAGGAATTGGCAGACATCAAAATCTGATCATTACAAGAATAAGTACAGCAGCACCCGAGTATGGATAACATCATGGGCTGGTCTCGAAATCCTGATTCAGTAAAGCCAAACTCTAAGTATGATGGATTACACTGTGCTACAAGTTCCAATAGTGCCCTGCTGTTGCATTCAGGATATTTATCTCCCTACGGCTCCTTTTTAATTCTGTCTCAAGTTCCAGGTTACGTTTGTTCAATTTGTAAGTCCCAAACCCATTGTTCTTACATTCATTTTGTTAGTGCTGTTAGCTCAGCTGGGCAGCCGAAAATGCTGCTGTGTTCACTTCTACACTCAGCAGTGATCAAAATCCTACATTTGCCACCGAAGTGACAGTTTTGTTTCAAAATGCAAGAGGAAAAAAAACAAACCACCACCCGGCTCTATCTTCTGGAACTGCTGGCTTTGCAGTACCAGCAGAAAAACAACCACCTTCCAAAAACCCACCCACATCGTTTGTGCCCAAGTCAGCAGATCCGACTCCGAGAGCACGAAGATTGTTGCAGAACTCAGATTTTTTTCACGTCACTTCTCTGATAAAGACGCTTTTCCTTTTTTAATGCAACAGTGAGGCAGTCTGCCCGTCCCTCTGTGAAATGGGAACAAACAGCACATTCGCATCCTGACGCTCAGACAAGAACTGCTGCTGCAGCACAAGCGCGCGCTAACAGCTGCGCACAACTCAAACAACTCAATTCCACTGTCAGCTACAATCCCTACATCCCAAGCACAACCCAGAGAAGCGAGCAAAAGCTTGGCAGCTTTGTGATAGAGTAGGGAAACATGGATCTGAATCGCCACGTCCAGTTCATTTTTAATTCTGCTTCCCTGGCTCAACTCCGAACACAAAGCAGTCTTTCAAAGGCTGTATTTTACCCTACAGACTGAATTCCAGCTGAACTGGTTCCACTGAAGATGCCCTTCCCTGCAGGACTGCTGGCACTTTAACACCTATGACCCCATCTTCCGCAGCGAAACACCTTTAGTGCACAACAACATCCTGCTGGCCAGCCCAGATTAAACCAGTGTCCCCATGGTGGAATTTTCATGGTTCTTATTTGAGCGTTTAATGGACAAGTATTTCTGTCTTCCATCACAAAACATGACCCAGCATCTGCTGTGCTGAAATACTGAACAGAATCACAGAATCATAGGGGTTGGAAGGGAACTCTGGAGCTCCCCAAGTCCAACCCCACTGCTAAAGCACGTTGCACAGGAAAACATCCAGATGGGTTTTGAATACCACCAGAGGAGGAGATTCTGCCACCTCTGGGCAGACTATTTCAGCGCTCTGTCACCCTCGAAGTCAAGAAGTCCTTTCTCATGTTCAGATGGAACTTCCCATGTTCCAGTTTGTGCCCATTGCCCCTTGTCCTGTCACTGGGCACCACTGAAAAGAGCCCTGGCCCCATCCTCTTGACACCACCCCTTGGTTATTTATAGGCATTGATCAGATCCCTTCTCAGTCTGTTCTTCTCCATGCTGGACTCTCTCCAGCAGTTTCATGTCTGCCTTGAAGTGATAAGCCCAGAACTGGACACAGTGCTGCAGATGTGGCCTCTCCAGCACAGAGGGGAGGAGTTATTCCTCCCCAGGTGTAGGATTCTGCACTTTCCCTTGCAGAACCTCATCAGGTTCCTCTCTGCCCAACTCTCAGCCTGTCCAGGTCTGGCTGAAGGCAGCACAGCCTTCTGGTGTGTCAGCCACCCCTCCCAGCTTTGTACCATCAGCAAACTGGCTGAGGGTGCACTCCATGAGGGGTCATGGATGGAGGTGCCAAATGAGACCGGACCCAGAACCAACCCCATGGGAACAGTGCTAGCTACAGGCCTCCAACCACAATGTGCTACTGATAGCAACATTCTGAGCTTTGCCAGTCACACAGTTTGCAATCCACCTCACTGTCCATTCATCTATATTACCCTTCCTAACCTTACCTCCAGGTTAATCCTCCCACTCACTTTACAGTTACGTTCCCATTCTCTGCAAGTACACAATGAGGGCAAAAAGTCAGTGGCATACAGCAAAGAGAAGCTTACCCTGCAGCTAACTACCCTAAGAAAATATATGCAACTTCTTAGTACTCTTTTGCTAGAGGTGTCTAACAGCATGAAAACAAAAGTGCCAAAGTCCTCCCCCACACCTTTGCATTGTTCGGTCCAGTTTATCCAAGAATGGCACCAGCTTATCTTCAAGGATGTTGTTGATCACTTGCTCTGCACTGTAACTGTACTCTTCCAGGCAGGCCAGGATGAAGCCCTCCCCGAGGTCTGGTAGCAGGTCTTTCACTTGAGAGATCAGAGAGTCCAGCTCCACCCCAGACACCTTGGCAGTGGGTGCAGCAGCTGCACCAGCACACTGTATAAACCGAGCACAGTGAGTGGCATTATTGGAAAGAAGCAGCAGAGGAGGGAAGGTAGACACACATTAAAAAAGGAAAAGGAGCAGTCTGGGTTATCAGCATTCAAACACAAAGAATTTGAAGGCTGAAATCAGAAGAAGAAAAATCAACTCAGCTGTTCATAATAAGCAAAAGATCTACAACAGATCTGGGCACACAGGCACACAACTGTTTTTGTCCATGCTCGAGTCAGCAGGGATACACTGAAAAACCCTTCCATCAAATAACATAAGAACTTTGCATTTAAAAAAACATGCACATGAACCACAGTGATAAAGTGCAGTATTTGAATAAACCACAGCAACAGGAAAACTAAGCCAACACAAGTCAGGAGAAACATGCTCAAAGAAGGAGGCAGAATGCAGTGCAGTTCCGTTCTTCATTTCAAGAAGTCTGCACTTAAATTTAGCAAAGGTGAGAAATGAAACTAAATTTCATGCAACCCCAAAAGTTGAGCAAACCAATCCCCTCTCTGCAGATGAATGAATTGAGGACAGAGATGTGCCCTACCCACCTCATCTTCCGATGCGTACGCAGCCCCGAGCTCTTCTCTGTCCTCAGTGGAGCCCTCCGCCATTGCTGATGCTCCATTGCATGCCGCTGGTGATGCTGCATCTTGAATGACTTGTGCTTTTTTCCTGTCTACACCTTCCCATGCACTTTCCACTGCCTGGAGGATATATGCTGCCCTGGTCTCATCTCTATGAGAACAGCATTAAGGACATTTCTCATGTTCTAGATGCACATGTTCTAATCTCACCTTGAAACAGCTGTGCATTTTTCAGTAACTCCCAAGCCTGTGCCTCTATGGGGCTGGGCCAGATGGCCTCCAGAGGTCCCTTCCCCTCCAACTCTAACCGGTCCCCAATTCTGAGATTCTCCTCTTTTTTTTTTTTTTTTAAGATAAAATTTTCCATCACTTACTGCCAGCCACGCAGGTTAGCCAGAGGCAGCAACAGTGGAAATGCCACCAGCATAAAGGAACCCAAGAGCATTCAGGTTTGCAAATCCCCGAGGCGAGAGCAAAGGATACAGCGTGGACGAAGCCTGCTGGAGCAGACTGACATCATCTTCAACTGGAAACAGCTCGTCATAGTCACGGAGAAACCTAACCACGCAAAAGCAAGTTTAATCAGTTGAACTACAGAATAAATTACCTGCAGACCTGTTACACGCTGCCATCCCTGCTGTGCTACTCTGACTGTCTCTCTGCTCAGGTGGGAACACATACAGTCTCCCACTCAGTACAGAATTCCAGCATGCATCACCCTGCCTGTGCTTCCATTATACTGCAGCAACACTTCCCTGGAACCCATCATACCCAGTTGTAACACTGCTCATGATGTTAAGACTGTAACCTAATGTGGCATCATACAGAAAACATGGTTTATGATTTGAATGTGATCCGAATGTCTGCAGTGCCAGCATGACAAGATCCAATTCCCAGTTCTGCCATTTACTTTGCATCTTCAGCATTAGCACTTAGTATCTTCCTGGTTTGGTCATCCTGGTTGAGAAGTACTAATTAGTAACAACAGCCTAACTCACCAAGGCAGCTAGTGGCTAAATTGCTATTCCTCACTTTGAAGGCCTGGATTAAAGAGAGTGAAGCATAATATTCTTCAGTGTCATACAACATTCCTCCTCCTCTTTACAATGAAGTCTGTACCGCAGTTTGAAACCCTCTCACAGCAGCTCTTCCAACTAGTTAGAGTGATTTCTAACTCCCAAATGCATCATAACCCCTCATAATAATGTCCCAGGCAATTCTGCTGTAAAGAATGGAAAGGGAAGGCAAGCTGCCCATCCCCATGGGCCTCTTTCAGCCACACTCACCTCCTTTCCTGAAGTACCGAAGTAAAGATCTGTAGGAACTCTTCAATATAAGGTTGAATATTCTCACAGCTGCAGAAAACAATGGCACAACAGAGTGAAAAACTCAGTGGTAAGACCTCCACAATGCACAATCTCCACATTCTGCTCACTAGCCAAACTAATAATACTTCATACATCAAGGCAAAATCACATTCGAAAACAGATTTTAGTCTTTGCTTTCATAGATGCTAAGGGTCAAATGGAAACTAAATTCTTTTATGGCTTTAGCAAACATTTCAGCCAGCTTGATCCAAAGTGTTACCACAGTTACAATTACAAGGCTTCTTACAGACTTACAAATCATCTGATGCCTCAGACTTGCAATAAGCAGAAAAGGGCGTGTAGTATTTTTGCAATTGCACCCTATTATATGCCTTTGGATTCTATCAGTGAACCTCCCAGAAAGTATGTGCTCACTCATGCAAGAACAGATGCCAAGCAAGCTCCTCTTGCAATCTTTCTGTTATAACTCCTAAACCTTCCATTGCACCAAGTGTCAGAGCAAGACAGACGACCTCTGCACTGGATCAGTATTAAGAAAATGCTGAATGGGAGCTAGAGAGACCAGCAATCTAGAAAACTGGCACAGGTTGCCCAAGGAGGCTGTGGATGCCCCATCCCTGCAGGCATTCAAGGCCAGGCTGGATGTGGCTCTGCGCAGCCTGGTCTGGTGATTGGCAACCCTGCACATAGCAGGGGGCTGAAACTAGATGATCACTGTGGTCCTTTTCAACCCAGGTCATTCTATGATTCTATGAAAACTCGTAACGACAGCAGGCAAAGAGACCAGTCCAGCAGAGCGGCAACCAAGATCCATGTTTTTGGTTTTGTCTCCAAATTTGCAACATGATTTTGAGTCACTTCAGGTCTCTTATTTACAAAGTAAATAAGAAGCAAAGTCATTTTGAAATGACTCACAGAGTTATAGATTAGAAATACTTCATATTAGCTAACTATTTTCAAAATAGGAGAGGGCAGTAAAGCCATCAGTATCTGGGTTTAAAAACACTGCTTTCAATGATCTATAGCACTGCATTATTTCTGGTACAGTTTCTCTATGCACAGCATTAGAATTTGCAATTCAGTCATAAAGTGAGGTTAACAAACTGATTGGACCATGTACTTAACTCACTTTGATGGGGGCCAACAACTCACCAATCCAGTACCAGTTCACATTGCTTCATCTGGGACATTCCTGCAGTGCAGGATAAGAGGTTTCCGATGTCAGCACAACTCCTGCACTGTCCATTTTCTCCAGTAAATCAGAAACCAAAAAAAATTTTCGCCCACAGAGGTGATCAAATAACTGGAGAGTGCCACAAAACCCAAGTGCCAGTACCTGCTCTCTAAGATCGGCTGCAGGCACACTTGGTTGATGAGGATGTGAAAGGCTTCCATCACCTTCTTCCTGGAATGCGAAATTCTCCTCCACAAATCAGCATAAACACTGCAGAGAGAGTAAAGATCACAGTGTTGGTGCAAGCACAACGAATTCAGATCTCTAATGCTCCTTTCCTTTAGAGTTATACCTCTAGAGGAGGAATTTCACTAGCTGAATTCTTTCTTTGCTGTGAGGACCAGAGATGAGAGCCATTTCATGCTCATTAAGGAAAATCCACGCCCTAAATGAAGTTGCTCTCAATAGGAAATTGTCCTGACAGCTAGACAAATGATAGGTCAAGTGCACCAGCATAGCCTGTGCTTTGAAAAACAAGGAGACCCATCTACACAGAGATATCATTCATGTTTTCACACACTGTTACAATTCGGATGCATCTCCCATCAAGGTTCTTCTTGGACAACACTGAAAGAAATCATTAGTCACCCCACTCCCAGGAAAATTTGGAATTAGAAAAGCTGCCTCTTCAAGCTCTCTGAAACAGCATAAAAAAAGATGGAAAAGACTCTGCAGTGGTGGGCAAAGCAGCACGAAGTGCATTTTTAACTAAGCCCTGCAAGAGTCAGATTGAAAAGAAAAGGCAAGTCTTCACAGAGACTTTTACCTGTTATCTTCATAATGCCTCTTCTTAATTGCAGACTCCAGCTCAGGAATTGCCAGCTCATAGAACGATGCCAACCTGTAGAAAGGGGCAACACAACAGTAACTGGCAATGGATGTTTCCAAAATCACTTGCTAGAATACAAATCAAATGGTTTATTTCATTAAGCTCTCCTCACTAGCAGTACTTATTAGCATTATTCTGTTTTGTTATTTGTTCCATGAAACTGAAGCAAGGTAATACACAACAAAGAGCAGCAGCCTGAGGAAGCCATCAAGGTATCTTTGAAGATGGAGGCAAAGCAATGTAGTTGAAAAGCATCTTCCTGCTGCACAAAACAACATCCTCAGCTGAGATTGGCCTCAGAATAACATCCAGCACTGCTTCATGAGCTGTTACTCTGCACAGAGCTGCTCCATCAGCAACATGCCATCCACGTCACATATTAAGAGGCAAACGTGTTAAATGAGTATCTGTGAGGCAAATGTAACAGAAGCTGGTTGATACTTTTAGTCAGTGAGAGAAATGACCAAGTGCCAACAGATCTGGAATCAGAGAGGCTTCAAAAATAGGACATGTAAGTCAATTTTCCCTCCCCACACTCCAAAGACCCAGTAAGCAGACTATATTGTGAAGTAATAAAAACGTTGCTGTTGACCCACTGCAAAGATCAAGAATATTTTAGTATGTCTCTGACATCAACAGCAAAACAAACAGCAAAAGGCTTTACTGCTCTGAGTAATCAAGCATGTAAGCAGTGCTGCTTTCCAATTCAAACAGCCACCAGCAGCCCACCAATCTGCTCTTCTCTCAATAACCAACTGGACAACATCTAAGAGGAGAGAAACTCACACAACCTGGAGCAGCAGCATTGCTCAGCCTGTGGTCCATAAACCACTGGCAGCTGCAAGACTTCAGAGGTCTGCAACATGGTCAGAAATAACAGTGAAAAATGAGTTCCTCTGCACTAACAAACACATAAAGAAGGGGAAATAAGGACAATAAATTAACATCTCAGTTGGTGCTACACAAAAGTGGTTGTGGCAAGTCTCTACCAGACAATCCTGCGGCTTGAAACACCTGGGGCAAGCTGGGTAAGCATCACTCAAGGACTTGCAGTCCCTGTGGGAACACTCTGCTGTCTGCTCCTTGAGACCATTCTGGCTCCTGCCTCACTGCACTGCAAACTAGAGTTGGTCAGGGAATTAGCTGTCAGCCCATCTGTGGCAGTGCTGCCTTGTTATCCATTCCCACACGCTCAGCTTTTGCCAAAGCTCACTGATGTTCTCTAGCATAAAACTTAGGTCCAACATCAAGCAAAAATATCTCTTCTCAGACTCTGACAGACTTTCAGTTCAAAAACTTTCTCCTTCCCCTTCCTCAGGTCCTATGGCAAGAAACTCTTTCCATCTGCAGTTTTTTTCTGCTTGTCCCTCTCCACCCCTTCCAAAGGACACTGAGTAATGTTCAAATGGGATTTGAAATTGCCATGGTTGACTGGCTCATGGGCAACGATGAAGGTAAACACGTAGCAGAAACTGCAGACATCTCTATAATAACTTGTTTTATTCACTAGGAACCTGTGTGTTCCCATCAGTCTGAATCTAGCACTCAATCTTGCATTAAATCTGAGCAAGTAACAACGAAGGCGCTGAGGCAAGATCCTGCTGAACACTTAGTAATTTTAATTGACCAAAATAAACTGTCAGCATCCCAAGATGTACCTGTAGCAAAATTCGTGTTTTTGAAAGGTCTGGCAAGCCAATGGGAAGACATCAAGAAATGCCCAGAGTGTTGTGCAAGTGTCACACAAGTACAGCACAATATCCTTCAGCTCCTGAGGGAGAATGAACAATCAGTGAGAGGAAAAAACCACACGAGCTTTCCTAAGTACACAGTATGATCCACTGTGACAGGGAATGCATCAGATTCAGGTTAAATCTTTTTCTTGCCTGCAGGATACAGGACACAATGGATGTGCTTGAAATGCACAAGAGCAAAGCAAGAAACTCACGTTGGAAAGGCTTTATCATCAAGTCATATGCCAAGCAATGAAACAATGACATGTGCTGTATGAGCTGTTTGGGAACAGAATGACCCTCTGTGGTCTCAATGCTGCACGGAGCATTCCGTTTGCAGGATAACAAACAGCAAAGTGCACAGAGCAATGGTTCTACCTGGAGGGGCATGTTCCCTGGGGTCACATTTACTCTTTCTTCCAATTTCTGGGGCTCAGCAGAGGCTCCTTCACACTGCAAGCCACACTTATGCAAAATATTGTTGAACACCTAGATGAAGAGAGCAGAACAGTGTTGAAACAGAGGAAAGCATTGGGATGTGCCTTATATTACTAACAACCACTTCTATGATCAACTATGCAACACGTGACTATCTCCATACAGCAGCACAGAGTCGCATGATGAAAGCTGCAACAGACTCTTGCAGGTAACAGCAGAAGGACCACACCACGTCTGAAACTCCACGAGAGCTACAAGCAGCTCAAGTGCAGCTGTGTACGTCAGTGGCACTGAGACAGGGACTGTAGCTACAACACAAGTCCTTAGCTATGCAAGAAAAGGCCTACCAAGGCCAACACTGGGGGTCACCTGGGATGTGATGGGCCCTATTAGCAAGGGAGCAGTGGGACAACTTAGAAGTCAACACCACCACATGCTTATGAGGTGGTTCCAAAGCCCTCCCACCCTCTCCTCTGAGGTTAGCAGAACAGATTCTGGGGCTCTTATATATGTATAAATGAAGAATTCCAGGAGAAGCTGACAGAATTAGGTTCAAGATTACTAAAAACCTTTGGTGTAGTTAAAAGCAAATCCCTTCCAACCTCAACCATTCTTTGAAATTTTCTACACTGATAGCTTTGGAGATCTGTCAAACCCTCCTCCCAGAGGTATGTGAAAAGCTGGCTAAAAGTACCAGAGTTGCATACCCAAGGTTAATATTACTGTCCCACTGGGCACAGACACTCCTAGACCTGCAGGGGTATCAACTTCTTTCATCAGCAGGGTAAGTAAACAGTTTAATGGATCAGTGATGATGCATCTTTTGAACTGTTACATCCATACATGTGAGATACACAGGTAATTACTCTGCAGTGGTTACCAAAACACACAGTAAAGAAACCAGTGTTCTGCAGAATAACTGTTCTGATGTGCTACAGTACGAACAGCAAAAGGAATCTTTGCTGTCTTCCTCAGAAATCCCTTTGAAGGTCCAGTCTTGCAGCCTAGAATATTTTTAAAATGTGATATCATCTCTGAAATCCAGCTCCAGCAGTTTAACATGCACAAAAAAAGGAGAATATGGGCTTTCAAAAAGCCAAGTGTCATTACAGGTGTTTTGGGGTAAGAGATTTTCTGCCTTCGTGTATTTTAGGTGAGTTTTTTAAGGGCATAAACATGACATTTTCAGGGTACAAAGCTGTCAAGGCACTTTGATTTCCCTTTCAGGTTAAATGCAAATCCTGCCTACAAAGTCTGGGGAATATACAAATTGCTTATTAAAATGAAAGCTGAGACAGAGAGAGACGCCAAATATCTTTTGTAAGGCACAGCCCTTCCAATAGATTTTCATTTGCTCCCAAGAACCTGCAGCATTAATGCCAACCCATTCCACTATATCAAGCCTCAGTTACCTCTCACAGTCATTATTTCGTTGTTTGAAGTTTTAATGCTTCCCAACTCAGAGGGAGATAAGAATAGTTACTTCTTGTTTAAACAGCCTAACAAATTCCTTGAGATTAACTGGCAAGAGAATGCCAGAAGCTGAAGAAGGGTAACAGGAATTAGTCATCAAGTGATGGCTTCAGATAAAGGCTCAAAAACTACCTGACACACTTGAGCATAAGTAAGAGAGATAACATAAACTAAAACAAATACATCCTGCTCGCCTATGACCACATTTGCTCTCTCCCTCCTTCCCTCCCTACCTCTAAACCATGCCAGCATTTCCAGGTGAAATCCAAGCCCTGAGCAGAAAAACAGTACCTGCAGGACAGTGGGCAGAGTTTCGTCCAGGTCACCAAAGTAACTCGGCTGCTGAGTGAAGATATTTTCTGAAAAAGGAATAAGACCACTTCCCGTTAGTTCACACAGTCATGCCAACAAGCAAATTTACACCAGAAGATGTACTTCTATTGCTGACACCCCTCGCTCCCTCCAGATATGGTTAATCACCACATCAGGACTTGGGCACAAATTCACTTCTCAACTCACACACAGTGCCTGCTCCTCTAAAGTTGTCCCATCAGCAACCAGAGGACTGGAATGCGCTCATCAGAGCAGAGCAAAGGAGATGGTAGATGATTCACACCTGAGGCTGAATCGATGAATAATGCAAACACCATCTCAAAACATTCCGAGTTCCTTTATTTAACAACTGGAGTTGACTTTTAATTACTGATAACAGTTCAGCATACACTGGAAAATATTCTGTAGGATATTTCTTAAAGATAATGAGGCTTTAGTAATACCTGCTATTACATTACTAGGACTTCATTATCTTTACAAAATACTCTACTGAGTAATGGCATGCCATAAATCCTGAGCAGGGAAGCACAGAGGCTGCCTATTTTCTTGTGAATTACTGCTCTGACTGTGAAAATTAACAGAGTTCTCCAGCAAGGACAGAGCACAGCTAAGAGTTATGAGACAGGTCTCAGGAAAATTTATACCCAGAGAAGAACCTAAAGTTTATCAATTTGTGAATTACACAGCAGAACTGCTCCCACCACTACGCTGACAACAGAAAGCAAATAATCAGGCGAACTAATTGCTGGTCACTTGCATACAGAGTTACTGCATTGCTCTCCAAAGGATATGGATAATTCCAATGAGCTTTCACACGCTTGGGTTTTCTTCAGAATATTTTAAGACACAGATAATTTAAACTTCACATTTGAAAGGGAAGTATCCACCTTGTCATGCTTTCTTCCCTACCTGACCACTAAATTTAGAATGGAAGTTACTGAAAAAGACAAAGGGATTCAAAGATTCTAAGCTTCTAAGTTTTGCTGGTCTGGAAATACGGCTGTCATGTGATCTCTCTACTGCTTCTCACGCTAGTCTACTTGGAAAAGAAACAAAAATAACTACCGAAGACAGGAAGAAGTTTCTTTACAGGAACTGTAGACAAACTGGGTTAGAATTTAGGAAGATCTCACTTTATCCAAGGCCGGGTTCTGTTCCGCTTGTGCTCAGGTGGATGTTAAAGATCAGAGGTAGTTCCCTTGCGAAGGGAGCACAGGACAAATACAGAAGCTAAGCCAACGTGCCCTGTTCTTCATGCAGGTTCCAGTGTCCCCAAGGCTGAGACATTGCTTAACATGCACTGGCCACAGCGAGTGACTGTGCAGAGATATCTTGGGATAAGCACTGCTTGAGCAACGCTCTGAAGCACCTTGCAATCTGAAGGCACTATTTTATCAAGGTCTGCATTGAAATTTCAAGTTCTCCCACTTCACAGACCAGTAATTACTTCCTGTTGCACATTTCACTCAGCTCCCAACTCTGGGAACAAAAGCATCCACATGAACATTTGGACTGTGCCCCACCTCCCAACCCCACTTCCTTTCTGCCCAGAAATCCAGTTCACTGCTCCTTTCATTCTTGTGCAGGGTTTTGCAAAGCCCTCCCGACCCTCTGACCCAGTGGTTGAGGACATATCTCACTGGCACAAGGAAATAACTGAGCCCTGGGCAATGCCTAGCATCTTGAGTCCAGCTCATGACAGCTATGCAGCCGGCCACAAAGCACTTCTTGACATAAGTGGGGTTCATAAGGAGGAGAAAAGAGGAAAAATATCATATGATCTAGAAACTACAGACTACTGAACTACTAGAAACTACAGCTGTTACTAAACGATGGGTTCTAGTTGTTGTTTTTTTCCCAGAGTAGGATTATTAGAATGGCAGGGAAGAAGTGGGGTATTGCACACATTAAAAAGCAACAAGCTGTTCCTTGGCTTTAACTAACCAATCATCTTCTGGAGCAGGGGACCATTTCCCTTTCCAAAAAGCACACAGAGATCCAGTATCTTAGGGATGTCGAACAGGAAATTGTTGTAAATAATTTCTCCAAAGACAGAGGGAGTGATAAAATGATCCTACAAAGAAACAAAACATACACTTAAAGAACAGTCTGGATATTATTTAGCAAGAACTGCAGTATTACAATGACATCTGTAAAAACATCTCTTGAATGTGCATTAAAGGTCCTGTTTCACAGGAGGCAGCACTGGCCATACACCGGTTTTTGCAGTCCCTTCTATCCCCACACTCCCAGCTGTCACTGTCACCACTCCATCCACACCACTGACTTTGCACCACTGCTTATGGAGGCAGGTTGTGTCCTGAACTGAACCAATCCACCTAAAAGTTAAAACACAGGGCTGTTTACAGTTGGTCCAGTTCCCAGACCTGGCTCCCTACGTGGCCAAGTAAACAGCTGGACTGGCACAAAAAAGGTTCAGCTCAGGAGGAGCAGTGAGTAGCCAGGCACAGGAACAGTTCAACTGGCACTGAAAAAGTACCCATGAAATCACACCCTGATGCTATTGGTATCCTGGAAAAGAAGAACGAAGGCATCAAAAACATTGTGTCACTGTCTAAAAGTAGGAAAAACAACAGGAACTGCATCTCTTTATCTTGACAGCTAAAATCTGCTTCCAAAACACATGACTTATAATATTCAAGGAATTTCTTTTAAAACTATAGATGACAAAAAATTCCATTGTTTGTAACAGCAGGAAGCAAGCAAGCTAAAATGCAATTTTCACGTCAGTGACTTTCAGCAGATCTGCCTAGGATGGCAAATGTTTTCAATCTCTGTGAAAGGCAGAATGCACACTGCCCCTCCCAGAGCAGCAGGACCAGCCTTTATGCTGGCTAGGTTCAATTTCTAGAACTGCTGCTGACTGCCTGCATGACAACAGGCTATTCATTCTCTTCAAATTACTCAACTATGAAATGGTTTCAGATGCTTGTCTGCCTCATTGGGGTGGCAAGATTTAATCAGACCCTGCAATGAAAGGCACCATAGAGGTGTCAGGTACTTTTGCTGAAGCGGTGCCAGCTGCAGGCTCCAGCATTCCTTTCACTCATTCCCTCCCCAGTCCTCCAGCTCCCACTCCAAGTCCTTTCCTCAATGTCCTGACAGTCACCAGCATGATAATCAAGACACCACCACTACATAACACACATTGAACCAAGCAAGATACCAAGGGAGCAATTGGTGAAACATGAGGTGCCTCATCCTGCCCAAAGGCCTTGTGAAAATTCCAGCTGCCCATGGGAGCTGCACTCACACAATTAGGGATGAGTGTGCCTTTCAATTATGATGCCAAGAAAACAGTAATCTGGAGTAATTTCGGTGTGTGTCCAAAACAAGGAGAAAGTTCAAGCAGAGACAAGTATTAGCACAGATGACACAGAGCTGCACTGCAAGGTAAAGTGGGATTGAGAGAGTGAACACCTGGCTCCTGGTGGCCTGAAAAGCCTATATTCCACGCGGCCACAAAGAGCACAAAAAAAAAGAGGCTCTTTTTTTCTAGTTGCACTGATGCATTGTGGCACCACGTTTCTAACCTGCTATTACTTAGTTGTTTGCCTGGATCTCCCTCCTAAGAAATCATGGCATAGTTCAGATGCTTCAGCTCTGAGTGGTTATCATCTCCATACTGAGCAACACACTGATAAAAATAGACAGAGAGGAATGCAGCTAGGGCATGCGAATAAGAAACGTGATTAATTTCTCAAATTGCCTTTTTTTCCAAAGCTACACAGCCCACAGTGCCTGCAAGGCAAAGAAATGTTCACCTTGGACTCCTTGTGAGTGGACATCCTTAGGAAAGTCAGAAAGACGCTGCGATGAAGACGTTTCTGCATGTCACTGACCTCTGGATGGCAATCCAACAACACATCGAACTTGCGAGGGGCAGAGCACAGGTAGGAATCCAGGCATTTCTGAAGTGTCTCATCGAATATTACCTTGTGCAACAGAAGACAAAAAAATGGAAAGAAAGGAACACCACACACTCACAGGTCACACTCACAGACAGTTAAACTGAAAAGCACAACGAGGCATTTCAGAGTGCTAACAGTGTCTATCTATCCATCACACATCAACTCTTAAAATTCAAGTCTATAAGAAAATATTACTTTCTTTGCACTCTACAGTGCAGTAATTGAAGTTCTTGATAAACAGTGTCATAAGCATAAGCTACTCTATATGAAGACAATTTAAAACGCGTGGCTTTTGGAAGCACCTCCACCATCCATGTTTTTTCTCCAGCATCCACAAAACAATTATTACCTGGCACCAAAACTTATCATGAGGCAAAGCCAGAAGCCAGTCCAGATCATCTGCAATGAATTTTGCTCGTTCCAAGAATTCTTCCACTAAGGCAGGGTCTCTGACAACGGGGGGCGGTCTGTATAGCACAAAAGACCGATCTGCTTTTATTTCTGGGTGCTGCAGGAAGCCAAAACACTGTATTAAAACCAGAGACCAAGTGGCAGGAATGCCCAGTTACCATCTGCACTGCTCCATTTTTGGAAACCGACAGAAAAATTACACGATAATGCAGTTTGTCATTCAGTTCTCTGGTAAATTCCTGTTCTCTAATACTCAAAGGCAGCAGATTAGTGAGTTCACAACCTTACTTTTCAGCTGTATTCTCAGATCTCCATAATTCAGCAGATGATGTTACTTGCACTCTGTTAACAAAGCCTTGCAAAGCAACCCTCCCACACCTCCAAACCAAACAGCAACAGCTTGAAGTCATGCCTTTAAAATGTTGGCTGTGCCCTCTTTTCCCTCTCAGCTGGCTCTCAAACAACATTCCAAAAACTCAAACCAACCTGACCACCAAATACAAAGAAACACCCTGCTACCCTTCGCAGGAGTTACTGAATAGTTTGCCCAAATCCCCCCATCCTAAAATGAGAATCATACTGCATAACAAATAGCAGCCTTGAGCTCTGCTTCAGCCCACACAGATGCCCAGGGTAATCTGAGCAAGCCAAACCAACAGCAGGCCCCACTTCAGCAACACTCCCAGGAGAAGGCTCAGTACGTGCCGTCATGTTACTGGAAGAAAAGGATAACTGTGGGTTTCATTTTTGTGCACAATTTTGAATATTCCCATGTAACAGCATGGGCATTGCTATTCCATGTGCTAGACAAGCACAAGGCATAGATTTCCAGTTTGACCCTGTGGTTCCAACCTGAGAACACAGGGCAGGAGGTCACAGGACACAGCAAGTGGCAGAACTACCCCAGTGCTGTAACTCAGAGCTACGCTGCACACAGCTTGCAAAAGCTCCCAAAGCACTGTTTTGTTGGGCTATTCTCTGAAAGAGTGAGGAGTTCAAGGAGAACACAATTTATTGTGGATGTTGGACACACTATGCTTTCATTTATTCATTGCTAAAAAAAAAATCTCAGCTAAACAAATGCATTAAAGCACGAAGAAAAATCTACCAAAAAGGGAGACTGTTCAAATTTCACCATATCCTGAACTAACACAGCCTTCAGCTCAGGTTCCAATACACAACAGTCATTTGCATTTAGCCTTCATGAAAAAATACAGCTCACCAGTGCTGGTAAGGTTCTCAGCTTCCCTGTCTTGGGATCCTTTTCTGTAAGCTGGAGTTCATCCAGTGGCAGTGCTGGCATTGTGATGACTTGTGACTGTCGTCAGCAAACAGAAAAACAAAAGCAGCACAGGATGTGTTTTACAAGGTCAGTCAATCAAAAGCATAACAAAGCAGGTGGCAGCCTTACCATACCACAGACACACTGAGGCTGGAAATAACTTCTGCAAAGCTGTTTCTACACCACCCAAATGCTGAAGCTTTAGGAAACACCCAAGAGCCAGCTGCACGTGCCTTGGAAGAGCTTCGTAACACAGTGCTACACTTCCATTCCTGTTTCTTACTGGGAGGCTGCAGATACCTCAGGTACAACGAAAAGCATTTGGGGGCATTGTTTTAGGGGAGCTTAATGTTTCAGTCTGGTTACTGAAGGGTCATGCTGAACTATGTGCTCCTGCAGGCTGTTTTAATGCGTTCTGCCTATCTCCTGGCATCACAAACTAAGGAGGCAATCTAAAGCCTTGCATTCTCCTGTCCATTTCCCATACGTGCTCGTGGGACTGTATTTCAATTGTCAACAGCACTTTTAGGCTCAGAAATATTTCAGTTAACTCTGAAATTAACTGTGAGTCAAACCTTCTTCATTCAATAGCAAGCATGCGATAGAAAGTGTGTGATCGTGTGCATTGGTTCAGGCATTGCTACAAAATGTGAACTGCAGAGTAACACAGCTTTCAAACTGTTGAGGGCTCAACAGGGATGTCAGTGGAACAGTCCTAAAAAAAATTACGTGGTGAAGATATAAGAACCAAAGTCTCAGAACATGTACTTCATTTTATTCACGTAGCCTGGGCAGAATAGGAGGTAACAGGAGTGTCCCAAAAGCTGAACAACGTTGATGAGAAAGCAATGTCACAGTCTGGATTTTAGTCAGGGATTTTAGTAGAAATTACATCATTATTAATATTTCAGAGGCTTAAAAAAAAATAGGAAAAAATATATCAGATCAACGCTAATGTTGCAGAGCATAGAAAAGCTGAAATAACTACTTCACTTGGCTCTTATAATTTCTAGAGTCATTTTGAAAACTCTGCAAAGAAGTGAAAATTTGCAATATGGGAAAAAATATCAGGTGCCTCATTTTGAGCCCACCAAGTCAGAAACAGCTTGGAAGAGATGGGGTCCCAACCAGAAGTTTATTCATCTCAAATGAAGAATAAATCTGAGCACAGAGACCCCAACATGGAGAACCACTGCAGATCTCTATCACATGATCTCTTCACAAGAGTTTTGACTTAAACAGGGATTTTTTTTGGATCCTGGGGAAGGTTCAGGTTGGATATCAGGAAAAGGCTCTGCCCCAGAGGAACAGGCTGCCCAAGGCAGCATGCACAGCCCGAGCTGCTGGAGCTCAGGGAGTGTTGGGACACTGCTCTGAAACCAGACTGATTTTTGGGTGGTCCTGTGTGGAGCGAGCAGCTGAGCTCAGTAGCCTTTACGGGCACCTTCCAATTCGGGATATTCTATGAATCTACACCTCGTGATTTCAGGCACACAGCATAGAAGCCCTTAAAAAACAAACAAACAAACAACACTTTCACCAGGGAAACACAACAGCAGGTGTCCCCTGCTCCATGCTTCAGTGCCCACAGAGGTAGGGGAAGAGGACACACGTATTGCTTGGAGGAGGAGCAGGCCGGACCCAGCGGCGGGTCAGCCAAGGCCCGCTGCCCCCCGGCCCTCCGGCACACAGCCCCAGGCCCCTCCCGCTGCACCTCAGAGGCCTCCAGACGGCCGGCCTCGAGCGCCCCACACTGCCGCCATGCCCCCAACCGAAGGCACAAAAGAGCACGCGGTCACCCAATCCCACAGCGGGCCCAAGCAGCTCGGACACCCTGCAGGGCCCCGCCCCACCGCGGTCACACAGCCCGGGCGCTGCCGGAGAAGGAGCGGCTCTGCCTTTCCCCCAGCCCAGGCCCCGTTACCGTGCGGCCACGTCCCACCGGCACCGCACTTCCGGAAACAGGAGGCGCTTCCGGTGCCGGCCGGAAGTGCTCGCGGGGAGGGGGTGGGGGGGGACAAGAGGCGAGCCTCCAGGAGGCGGGGCGTGCGGTGCGTGCAGCGCAGTGTTGGCTGTGCGGGCTGTGCGTGCTGCTGCAGGGGTGGGCGCTGGGCAGCCTGAGCTGGTGGGGGCGACCAGCCCGTGGTTGGGCTTGGGGCTGTGAGGGCCCTCCTAGCCCAACTGTGCTGTGATTGTACGAGAAGTGTTTGCGGCGCTGCTTCCCTTCGCCCTGCAGAGCAGCGCAATGCAGACCCCTGTGCAGGCAGCAGCGGGAAGCCGGAGTTCCAAGGTCCCACCAATAGCGTGGCATTTAAACAAATGTGTTTTGGATACAGCTTGCATCGGTAATGTTGTATTTTAAGGGATAACAACTGCACAGTGCAGTTGTTTTTCCTTTGAAACCACCAGCCAGGTCAAACAGTCACCCTTTAACAAGGCAGGCCTTGCTAACTTATTTCTGCAGGCAAATGAAATTACGTGCTTGAGGTAAAGGACACAGAGCAGTGAGCCCCACAGACAGAGGAGCCTGCCAAAGCCAGCAATCCCCACTCACTGGTTCCTTTCAGTTTTGGTTTCTCTCTGCTGTTCAGGGAATTTACTGGAAATCACCAGGTTGACACTGCAGGACAAGGGTAATTCTTGTCAATAAATAGAAGCTGAATTGCTCTCGAGAATAGATTACCTTGGTCAAGTTTACAGCACTCTGAACCCACGGAACTCAGGCATTCTTGGGATGAAAGACCGTACAAGTGAGGCATTTAAAGCAACCAGCTCACAGCTGGAGGTGCTTCAGGTATCTCAGCTCTCCTCCTTGTCTGCAGCCATCTCCTCCAAAACTCCAGAGCCCAGTTTTATACAAAGCAGCCTAAAATGGAAACCACACCATGCCCTCAGTCACGTGGCTAATTAGGAATGAGACTGTAATGAGGTGGTAGCTCCCAATCCCCCAGTCCAACGTGCTCAGAAACAGCGAGCAGTCAGCACTTTGACTTGCCATCCTATTTGGAACCACATTACGGCTGTCCCTGCTCCTGAGTGTCACACGTGGCCAGAGGAGAGAAAGAGACTGGGGTGGACCTCCAGCAGCCCCACAGAGAAAGCTGCCTGCCTGCCTCTCTCCCCTAATGCTGCCACGTTCAGTATTTCCTTATTAGCAAGCTGGCATTTTCTCCCTAGAAAGAACGCAGCGCAGAGAGGTTGTGTTCGTTTCACATTCCGCAGGGTACAATTGATTTGCAATTTAAATGTCATGGCAGGTTGTCAGGCAGCCTGCAATTTTAGCCAATCTTTCACCGTACCTTCTGAATTACTAATTTTTGAAATGAATTATTTATTATTTTTGTTTCTCAGACATCACCTAGACGAGTCAGGCCCTCAGGCTGAACCCCAGCATCAACCTGCTCTGCAAAACACTTATCAGGACAGAACTCCAGTAATTATGTCAGATTCAAGGTTTGCTCCGATTATTTAGTGAAGGATAATATTTGGCAATTGAAGCATGATTCCTTTGCAAAGGCATCTGTTTATTTCTCCTTCTTTGCCAGCCTTCCTCCAAAGCACTGGTGGAAAGTCTCCAAATGACTCAGTGGGCCCAGAGTCTGTCATCAGGCTGTTTTGAATCACTTTTTATTCCTCTTTTTGGTGATTTTTGCTGCCGTCGCCTTATTGATTGTGTATTATGCACTTGATTTCCTAAAGCGCTGTGAACTCTTGGAGCTCTGCCCAAAATCTTGGTGCCACTAAGTGTGTATAACTGAGTTTTGCAATTACATGCGTATCATTACTTGTACAAATTAAATTTTAACTGGCAAACAAATAGAATTTCTTTTCATATCTGTAATCTCAGTGCAAATCGGAGGGAAAAGCTTTTACTTGCACAGCTCCCAGCAGTGCAGGGTAACCACTGGCCTCTGTCTCATGGAAAAGCAAAGCACTGGAAACAGCTTGGAAAAAAGAAAAGAAAACCTGCAGGAAAATCCCGCTTTCACGGTTGGCTCCGTAGTGAGCTTCGGGTCAGAGCTTCAGCGCAGAACTCCTCCAGACATGAACCTCTTGGAAAAGCTTTTCTTAAAAGGGATCCTTATTTTGATATGATTCACGGACAGGAGGAAGTTGTTCAGTGCTGGATGTAACCATGAAATTATCAGATGTCCCAAGGCTGGGAAGAGCGCCCTGGTTCCGGTAGCTCTGTCGCTGTTTTGACAGATATACACCAACAACTGCCTCGACTCCGCGTGCAAAGGGCGCTCCTGGCTTGGCTAGCAGTACACCACAAAAGCAGCCCGCTCACTTCAAGCAGTGCAAAAAGCACCCAGGGGAGGGCTGATATGCTGGAGCTACCCCAGGAACTGTTTGAGGTCAGCCTGCTTTCTTTGTAGTCTGTCACGATCAGTACAAGATGGCATTCTGCCTCTTGGGCAGCACTGAGGTTTTCGAGGTCCCTGCATTTTCTCAAATTCTGCCCCCAAAGTCCCACATGACGGCCCAGGGGTTGCTTAGGATATCTGCTGATTTGCTGTAGTCACAGAAGAGAACTGTTTTCCTCCCACTCACACAGCAGTGCTAGCTGTTAAGGAGCCAGAAGTCGGCCCTCTTCCTCGGAAGGAACTCACAGAGGGTTTAAAGACAGCAGCCTGCACACGTGGTGCTCACACACAGGTCTGAGGGCACATGTAGCCTTGAAGGACCATTGCTTCTCAACACGTTTTAAAAACAAACATAACACTGAAGAGTTGTGATCACTGGAAAATGTCAGTGTCATCTGAAAAAGCGATGTAACAACAAGATTAAATTGCAAAGCTGTGCACATTGGTCACTGTATTGTCTAAGCACCTGATATGCAATTCAAGTAATAGTGAGGAATCATTTCAGCCCTGAGCTTTGCAGTTTTTCGCTTCAGCCCTACTTTCTCTGTTTTTTGCATTTTATCTTAATGGCATCTATGTTATCTTATTAAGGATTAACAGAAGCTCTAACCCTTTGGAAGCACGTTATTGGTAGTCATTAAGACAGAGGTGTGATCATTAAGCTATCGTTCTGATGGATGCTACTCTCATTTATTTTTCAGTTTTCCCTCATTCTCCAACTAATCTTCTCTTCTTAGCATCAAGTCTTGCTATTGGATATCTTTTATTTAGGGCACTAATGAAGGACACAGAGGATGGCCTGAGATACCTGGTCCATTTTCTTCATGGCATTGCTTCTGCAAGGGACAGCAGCACTGGTTCTCTCCATGCTGAGAGGCAGCTGGTACAACATTCACCCAGCCATGGAGTGAAGGAGTTGCTCAACCTCTGTGAGGTTTAATGATGCAGGTTCACACTGGTAGGAGCTCCCTCCTCTCTGGCGCCTGCTTACCACAGTGAGCACAGTCCTGAGTACTTTATCACCCTATTTTTTATAGTTTACCAAACTACCAGCTAAAATAATGCTATTTTCTAATGATACTTGATGGAGTTCCTCTTAGGAACTTCTTAAGGCCCTCTGTGCCCTGTGTTCTTCTTTTGTATGATGGAATATTAACAACAGTCTAACTTCAGAAGGAAGGATCCTTAGCATGCTAATTAAGAAAAATAAATATGCTTTGTTATTTTATATTATATTATATATATTGAATTAGTATATTATATAGTATAGTATAGTATATTAGTATATTAAATTATATATATTTGCATTTCTCAGACTGCATTGTTGCAGCAACACAACACAGCTTACAGCTGTCAGTTAACTTTTCTAAAGAGACATTCCATATTAAATATTTCAAATATTTTACTTACTTTTAGCTTAGAAAAACAATATGAATTATTAGTCTTTTAAGAATAAGAAAATAAGGGAGGTGAACATAAAACAAAGCTTCCAAGCATTCTGCCTATACTGGACTGCTGGTGTACCACTGATATTGATGTCCTCAGCTGCTTCTTCCAGGTAGGGAAATGCCCTGCACAAACAAGGTGCCGTTCATCACCCGCAGACGAATGCTCTGTGCTCACAAACCCAAGCAGAGCTAGTATGTTCAATCCAAGTACTATGGCCAAGTGCTGTCCTTCATTCCACAAACAGGCTGAGTACGTCTTCAGCTGGCCTGCTGCTTAAAACTGGGCTCTCATGTGTCGACCAGCTCACATCAGTGCCAAGCCAGGCTCAGCCTGCTGTGCTTCTGCCTGGAAACAGTGCCCAGGGCCATTTTCAGTATTTGCTCCAAAATGCTGTAGCTGTTCCACTGATCTAGAAGTTCTCAAAGCCCCCAAGAACTTCATATTTGATTAATCATCTAAAAATCATCTTGATAAGTAGCCTCTGTCAAGACAACTTCTTAATGCCACATCCCTCTGGCAAAATGTCACTAACAGTACGTTCTGTTAGCACAGAGATAGGAGACAATCTGAAAACAAGACCGCTGGGAGACATTCTGACAAAGATGATAGGTATGCCGTAAAAATCTCGTTAGTTTCAAGTTGTTCATCTACTTTTCATTCACAGCATCCATGTTTTGGATCTCACCAGAACAAATGACTGAGTGGGTGCTTCTCAGCTGGCAGATTTTAATCAGGGGAAGCCTCGCGCCATGCAGGCCCTGATGTCCTCACCAGCCATAGTCCTCCTGTTCTTAGACAATCAGGACTTGGCGTGTTTTGTTTTGTTTGAGACATACCTGATATTACCATCAGTTTTTCATCACTACAGAAACAGCCCAGGAAGACCAAGTTTGGATGCTTGGATCACCAGATGGTAACAAGGGCAAGAAAGTGCCTAAAACAAGTTTGTTTTTGCTACTTCTCAGTGTGCCAGGTGCAGGATTGCACCTCAAATACAGGATGGGCATCTGCAGGAAGATGGAACTGGGATGATCCAGAACAAGAGGCTGCCAGCCTCCACCGCAGCCACACATCAATTTTAAATGCACCCTCACTGAATACAGACACTGACTAAAATGACATTTGATTGTGACCGCAGCCCAAAGAATGTCTTTCCACACCAGGTACCCCTTTTGCCCTTGTCAGAAGCTAACCAGCGGCTCAGTGACTGTGTCTGAAGCACTAAGGGAAGTCTGGAAAGGACTTGCTGGGTCTTCAGGGTCAGTTCTCAGCTGCTGGGGGCAACTGCATCAGGACAAGGCAGCTCTGGGAGGATGATCGGAGCCTCAGAAGTGGAGCTGTTGGAAACTCTGATGTTCTCATGTTTCAGCCCAGACTCTTCATAGCCACCGGATACTTGTTTGCTCTTATACTACCATCACCCTTGCTCTTAATGGAGATGTGTTTACTTCTTATTCCCTGCAGTTTTGTTGAGAGCAACTATTTCCCTTCTCGGCATTCAGGTCTTTTGTCTAGACAAATTATGCCCAAATCTTTACAAAAGAAAAGCTCTGGATTGCCCTGTCATTATCCTCCAGTTATATTTTAAGTTTGTCTCCTTTCAATAAAGTGACCAATACTGCACTCCTAATTCCAGAGAAGGTTGCAGTACAGCTTTGTATCATGGTACTAATATTTTCCCCTTCCTTTGGAAATATCTCAATTGATACGTGCTTTTTGTCAGACTGCTTCATCTTGGGAGTTCTCAGTCATCTTGAGATCAGTAAATACACCCAGATTTTTCTCTTCTTCTGTCATTCCCAACAAGCTTGCAGCAGAGATTCTTGTTCACACTTCCCAAGCACATGACCATGTACTTTCCACTATTAAATTTCATCCCCTTTCTGATGTGCCAGCACTCAGTGTTACCCAAATCATCCAGAAATACAGATATCCCTCTGTGCTGCTAGTGCTTCCCAACCTTGTGCCATCAGCAAATGCCATCAGCTTATTCCTAACTTTTTTTTCCACATCCTGACTAAGAAACATTGATGGTCCCTGCAGTCTGATGCTCCATCTCAGAGAGCAGCAACCAGAGATGTGAATAAGAGCTCAGCCACCGCCTCTCAGCCTTTCCCCCGGCTCCCCACACATCCACACATCGCGGTGACATCTCTACCTTTTCCATTTAGCAATTTCTACCCAAACTGTTGCCATCTCTCTGTAGCTATCTTCTCACCTACCGAATAGCTCCCCAGACAAACAATATATCTGCAGTGTTGCACTGTATTCAATATTCTGTTAAATCCAGTTAGAAGAAACCTGATGTAAATCAATTGCCTGGAAAAATATTATTGAAGAAAACTGCCAATTTCATGTAACCTATCTTTAGTAAAGCTACATTATGTTTTACTTCATTTTCTACTTACACACCTGTCCCCGACTACTTCTTCCTGTACATTTACTTCTAATGCATCTAAAGTTCTTGAGGTCAGTCGAACAGGGATGTAAATGACTGAGTTGCTCTTCTTCTTCCTGTTTAAAACCAGGCAGTGCTTTGGTAGCTGCTCAGTAAGTCCTTACTACCCTGACAAATTCCAAACTTTGTATTGGATAAGTGAGGATATGCTCCGGGTTTGCCAGAATGCCAGTGTGGGTTTGGGGGTGCCTTGTTCCCTAAGCTGCACGTCAGCTCCTCGTGGGCACTGCTCTCCCTTTGGGTGCAGTAATTTTCATTTCCAGAAAGTAATTCACATTAGCTATCACCCTTTGCCCTGATCTGTCACCCTTTGCCTTGATCCCTGATCATAGAAAACAGAACTAAAAGTCATTTAACACGAGGGCATACATAACTTAACAAAAAAAAAAACCCAAAAACAAAACTGGAACGCAAAATGGAAAGAATCTGAACACAAGACTTAGGGGCTCTCCAAGCAATCCGTTCAGTGCCATGGAGGACAATCTGTGTCACTGAAATAAGTAGCAGGGAGCGTGTAGCTTTCCCTCAGTCCTCGCTGTCACTGCGATGGCACTCCAGCTTGCTCCCCTCCCTAAATACAGACAGTGCAACCAGCAGGGTCTCCAGGATTCAGTTCACTGAAGTAGGTCACATTTGATCTCCTTCCAGGCACACTGCAGAAGCAACTGCTTAACAGGGAGCTTTCAAAATTCATATTCTGCTTCCTGATGCTGTCAACACCCGCCCTTCAGGAATACAGCTATACTGGCAGAACAGTTTTTCATTGCATTTGGGTATAAACAGGCTAGGAATCCTGTTTTTCCCTTTGGTTACCTGTATTTCTTCTAAATTTCCTCAGAAGGTACATATTGACTTTCAGACCACATTTGCATTCAGATGATGGCTTGTTGTTGGAAAAAATCCCTTCAGAGGGGCTCATTAACTTCCTTTCAAATGTTTACTGTCCCCGACCAAGAGAGCTAACTAGCAAACAACTCACTGTGTGGCTTCTATCTGAGCTTAAAGACATGGGATCCTGTGTTTTGTGTTGTTCATTCTAATGCCACTTGCAGCTTCAGCATGGCTTAATGACAGACCGGAGTCCATCTGCTACAATGACTAGCTTTGGACTCAGAGGGAGAGTCCTGCGGATAATTTAGGAGCACATTTTATAGTTAGTATAACTTCATTCCAGACCAAGGCAAACACGAGCAGGTGGAAATATCTCTCAAAAGTGCAACCTGACCTACATAGTGCGTTGTAAATTAAAGAGATGTATAAAAATAAAGCATTAACAATCCATCACGTTTGCAACAAGACCCAGATACGGTCCTGCAGCCGCTCCCTGCCACCTGCACATGGCTGCTGTTCCCCCCTCCAGCTCTGCAGTGCCCTTATGCTGCTCTGCACTCCTGTCCATTTGGCTTTCTCTTTCCCCACTACCACGCACTTTCTGGCTCTCGCACTGCCTGCTGGCTCGTTGTTCTCCATTACCTCATGGAGGAGCTGCGAGCTGCTCTTGGCCAGAGCATTTATGGACAGCGAGGGGCCACACGTGTCCTGATAGTCAAGCCCCAGAATGCCACAGAAGCAAAGTAAGGCATGGGCTGACGTGCAGGCACTGGGCTTCCAGTTGGATACGTAGTTCCTCCAAGAGGTTTTGGAGAGCTCCTGAGGGGAGCTTGGGGCAGACATTGGGGTTCGGATCACCACGGCTCCTCATTGCCCCAAGGCAGCTGCGTTTACCTCGGGGGGCTCAGTCACCTCACGGGGATCAGCCAGCTCAGGGCTGGGTCATCAACGGGGGGCTTGGCCACCTCAGGGGGTACAGTCACCTCAGGGCTTGGCTACCTCAGGGGTCGCAGCCATCTTAGGGCTCAGGCAACTCAAGGGGCTCAGCCACCCCACAGCTCGGCCACCTCAGTTGGGGCTCAGGCACCTCACAGGGTCAGTTAACCCAGCGTGTGGCCACCTCAGGGGGCTCCGCTGTCTCAGGGCTCGGCCACCTCGGGGGTCACAGCCATCTTAGGGCTCAGGCACCTCTTGGGGCTTAGGGCTCAGGCACCTCACAGGGGTCACAGCCATCTTAAGGCTTGGCTACCTCAGCGGGCTCAGCCACCCCAGCTGGGGCTCAGCCACCTCACGGGGACCAGTTCACCCAGCGCTCGGCCACCCCGGGCGTCACAGCCACACGCCGCCCCCCCCGCCCAGCGCCCTCCAGCACCCCGCAGGGTTATAGAAGAGGAAGAGCCGGGCTCCTCCTCCTCCCCTTCAGGAGGGGCCGACGAGAGGCGGCCGGCCGGCTCCGCCCCTCGGCAGAGAGGGGAGTGAAGGGGAGGCGGTGTCGGGGACGCGCCCGCCTCGCCGTGCCCGCGTCCCGTGCGGCCGCCATGTTGTGCTGAAAAGCGGCGGCGGCAGCCAGGAGCCCCGGCGACCCCGGCCCAAGGCAGGAGGCCGCGCCCCGCGACGGGGTGTGGGGGCTCCGCGCCATGCCCGGCCCCGAGGTGAGGAGCCGGCGGGGCTCTGCGGGGCGGCGCGGGGGGATGGAGCGGGCCGGGGCCTGGCGGAGGGCGGCCGGGCTGTGAGGGAGGGCCGCGGCACGGCTCGGCTCGGCACGGCACGGCACGCCCCCTCGGCTGGGAGCTGGGCGGCGGGCCGGCTGCGCTGCGCTCCCTCGGCCGGGGGTGAGGCGGCGCGGTGCGGGGCTCGGCCTCATCCCTTCTCCTTTCTCCTACTCCTCCCCGCGGGGCCCGGCGGCCTCAGCACGGTGACGGTGCAGGGCCGCGCCGCGCTCCGGCCGTGCGGGTCGCTGCCTTGTAACGGGGCTTTCATCGTGCCTCTTCCCCGTGTCGTCCTTAACAGCCCCGTTCCTCTGCTGGGATCTGAGCAGATGTTGCTGCCCGTCTGTGGTGAGTACGGATTTCTGTGCCGACCCTCCTGGCCCCAGGCCGCGCTGAAGTTTTTGCATTTGAAGGGAAGCTTGAGGTTTTGCGCTGTAGTTGTGTCCTCCCTCCTTTTAGGGAGTGCTGCTTCGCCGACAGATGAGCCCTCGCATTCCTTACCGTCTCTCTGTATAAGGATCCCGATGGGCCTTTTCAACCCAGACCATTCCATGGTTCTTTCTTTCCATGCACCCCTCCCTTATGCTGTGAGGGCTGGGCACCAGCTTGTGCCTCACACAGACCGAACATGTGGTACCTGCCTCTGTCCCAGCACCTCACCCGCCTGCTTTGTTATGTGCCGAGCCCACATTGCCGTGTGCAGTGAAGCTTCTTCAAGGAGCTTGTCTAGAGAGTCATACAGAGTTGTGTGGAGCGATGCTTGGCTTCGTGCTGGGAATAAAGGAGTATTTTCATCGCCTCATTGGCAGGGGGTGGTAGTGTGACTGAGGGAGCTATGGCGGGTTTTGCGCAATATCTGTCAGGGCTGAGGTGTGTCTGGCCTGTCAGTAAAGCGTGTGTTGTGGTACTGAAAGTCTTTTTTGGTAGAGGATGAAGGGGAGCTCGTGCAAGAGAGTTTAGAGGTAGTGGAGATGTGACAGCTGGTGTCTGTGTTGCTTTGGTGTTAGTGATCACAGTGGTTTTGGAAGATAGAACAAGTGCTTTCTTTCGTAGTACAGGAAGTGCTGTGAACTCAGGGTGTTGAAATCTGTCAGATAAGTAAAGGTGGGGCATGGGCTTCTGAAATGCTTCACTAAGAAGTTTCTGTGTGCTTGCTTTGGAGTTGGGAGAGAGGCAGATGTGCAGGGAAAATGTGGGTTTTTTGGCCACTGTGCCAAAAGGTGCTCTTGTCTTACCTCAAGTCCTAAAGATGTATAGGAGTGATATCTTGAGACAAGCTAGTTTTCTGGCTGGTGGTATTATTGGTGCCTATTTAGGAATTTCCTAATGTCCATTGCTTTTAATTGTCAGAACTAGAAATTGGCTAAGTGTTAACTTGCTTAAGAAACCATAGGCAAGGCCAGCTTGATAAGCTCTTGATTTTCTATCAGAATGGCTGTCTGCACCTGGAGGAGATACAAGTGCAGCATGTCCAAGCTTCTGAAGGTAGAGAGTACAGTACTTTGAGTTCTTGTTCCACCTACATGCTGCAGAGTGATGGAGAGAAGTATGTTGTCAGCCCTTCAAGAGTAGGAGGTCTGAGCAGTGCTTGGCTGACAATTAATGTGTCCAAGTGGAGTAACTTCAGGAGAAAAGTATCAGTAGGCTGCCAGAGGACTGGGAAGGAGTCTGACAAGTCGGCCGGAGTGCAAGGAAGGAGTAATTGTCTCTGGAGCAAATTGGAGGTACTGGATTAGCATGTAGCACATAATCTGGGATCTCTTCACCTACGGAGGATAAGAGGTGGCGATGGCTGTTCCTGTTCTGGTAGCTCTCTGTGGGGCTGTGTAGCTGGGTGTAATCATGGGGCTCTTCTGTTTAGTGTCAGTTGTCTGTCAGAGCTTGTGACTGCAAATAGTACCGCAGTGATAAGCACTAATGTTCACAAATATATATTCACAAATATATTTGCCCTATATATTCACTATATTCGTACTATACATTCACCGCATTCACAAATATTGTGAACTAGAACAAAAATCCCAGGTACTTGAATGTGATCTTATTTCATAACTGCTTTTATTGACCAGATCAAATAATAGAACTTGTTTTTTTTCAAGATGAGCTTCCAAGCACTGAATTGTCTTAGTCTGTTCTTTGCCATAGTGCCCAACTATTCTGCACGTGGACCCAGCTGAGGTAGCTGGTAGTGTAAAGATCTGCCTATTAGTTCCCGTATGGGTTTTATGTCTCTGGGACACGAGCTTCCTTTGTAATTCTATCCTTCTAGATTTTAGTGCCATAACTTTGCAGTGCTTTTAGGAAAGCTTTGGGAATATGCCTAACATGCAGATCATTCTTGTGATTAACGGAGTTTTTCAAGACACTGTTCCTTTATCTTTGTGAAGCTTTGAGATCATCTGGTGGCTGAGTGGTTTGCACGAAAGATCTAATAGGGAATTTAGTGCTAATTTAGGATTTGAAATACAGACTTTTTACTAAGTCAATAAAGAATTGAAGACGTCGACTTGCAGTGCGTCATTACTTGTACCTTGGGTGCATTAGTCCCAAGTTAGGCAGGATAACAGAATCACCAAGGTTGGAGAAGACCTTCAAGATCATCCAGTCCCATCATCCACCTATCACCAATAGTACTCCCTAAACCATGTCCTTCAACACCAAATCCAAACACCCCTTGAATATTACCATATCCAGATGGGAGTTTTGACTTGTATGTGTGCCACTGTCTGCTGTTTGTGGGATGGACAAAGGTCACGAGCTACAGCATCATTTGGTGTCAACTGCTCTTGTTCAGATTGTGTTTGATAACAGAAACATCTGAGACTTTGTCCCCTCCCTTTGGGGTGGATAGCTGAGAACTACTGACAGAATGTGTTTGGTGTTACAGGATGCTGGCTGTTAGCTAGAGCCGTGAGTGGCCTGGCTCTGTGCTTTCCTTAGCTGTTTAATAACTTCTGGTGCTGATGGAAGGGAGGTGAACACCAGCTGTTGTGATTCCAAGAGGCCATTTTATGCTGTAAGGAAGTCCTCAATTCAGTCTCTGTTATTGGAGGTGGGGAAGAAAATCAACCAGTAGTAGCAGAGGAAGAGAGGAGTGCAGCATTATCCTGTAGAAACCAGTGGTGCCTTTTGTTTTTAGTCTGTTCTGGATTCTGTCTGGGTGATGGTGGTGGTGTGAACTGGGGGTGCTCTGCTCACGTGCTGTGCAGTGATGGAGCTGCAGCTGTGCAAAGGGAGCTCAAGAAAAAGAGCGAAGCTGAAGGTTTTTTGGGATGTTGAGATAAATGCATTATTTCAGGAGTTCTTCAAAAAACACTGTTTATAAAGGATTCCTTTAAAATATAATTGATACCTAGCTTTGGCTAATCTTCTGTCTGGGAATCATGAAGTTCAGGAAGCAGCTGTTGATTTGATGTGCATCTGATAGCAAGTTAAGTGGACAGATCGTACGTTAACTCCCCAGGTCTTACTGGGAAGAACAGAATATATGGGGGCAGTGATCTTCTACATGGGAGTTAATGCTGAAAATACATGATGGGGCTCATGAGTTCCTGAGGGTGGCCTAGAATTTGGTGGATGTGTAGGAAAGGTGATACAGATGTGTTTTAATCAAGTGCTTGAGTGTTCTTCTTTATGGACCAACACACGGATGTCCAAGTTCATAAAGTACTGTTCTTTTTATCATCTTCTGGCTGAGCTTTAAAATAAGAAGCTGATTACATTTTTGACTCTGTTACAGGAAATATCTATTAAGTGCTCTTCCTGCTGGATTGGGTCCTGGGCTGACCAGTGTAACTATCAGAGCCTGCAAGGCTGAGGCAAGGTTTGGGTGCTATTTCTTGAACTGGGGCAGCTGTGCAGATGCATACAGACACATAGCAAACTCAAGGCTGATAGTACTTGGGAAATGTTGGATATATTGAGATTTTTTGGCTTGTTTTAATTTCAGAAGTGAAGTTATTCTTTGCTGGTGCTATCTCTAGCAGATGGGCAAGATCTGCCCCGTCGGGTCCTGCTTTCCTTAGGCATTAGTGGGAAAAGACTTTAAAAAGATACTTCTAACTGCTTCCGACTTTTCATAGAGGCAACATTGTCGAAGTAACTTACTGCACATATCCAATTCTCCCATGCTGTGTGTCCGTATCCACTTGGCTAAGACTTCTACCAAAGGCTTCCTTCCTTGGGGCCTTGGCCTATTTTAAGAATGTGGGAAGGTTTTTCATATGAGAAAAGTAGTGAAACACTGTGGTTTAACTGAGCTTTCTGAAAATAAAATATCTTGAAATGGAGAACTCCATCTAAGATGTCTGTCTGTAGGATATTTCTTGTGTGTACAAGTCTAAGCATTCTCTCTAAGCCAAATATCTGATTGCTCTGGTGCAGTACAAACTTTAGTTCCTAGAATGTAATCAGTATTGAGGTAGATGATGCACTTCAGGTTTTGAGGAGGAAGGCTGTTGCGTTGCCTTAATGAAGTCTGTATCCTGAGCATTACTTCTGTATTGCTACCTGAAATGAGAACACTCTCTTTTCCTATACGTGTAGAATTTGGCTTCAACATCAGCAGGGAAGAGGCAGGCTTTAGGCGGTGTAAAACTTTTCTCTCTAGGGCTGCTTTCTGCTCTCGTGTGAGCTCCTGGGGGAAGCTGCTCCTTGCTGCCTTTTTGAGAGGAGGACAAATGCTTGTCTGCATGCTGCGAAGCATAGCTGGAAACTAAGAGTCTCGTCAGAAGACCAGCTGCATTTGGTTGGCTTTCTGATGCTGCCTTGGAGTGTGGAGCAGGAGGCAGGACTTGCCTGGGGACGTGGCTCATTTGCTCTCTCCCCAGTTCACTCCTTCATATCACCCGTAATAAATCCTAAGCCTTCCAAGTTCTATGAGAATGACTCTTCACTTTCATCCAGTTTGTCTGTAAGCAAGTTTATTTTTTGTTTTTGTACAGCTGTAGAGCTGCAGTCAGGCTTTTGGGAAATAGATGGAAAGATCTGATCTACACCTACCTTAACTGTGGAGTCTTAAAGTGTTACTATCTTCAAGCAGATACTAAATGGCTAAAATAAATGAGTATTTCTGAAATGAAGCTGTAGTTGTGGTGTGGAAGCAATCAGGGTGATCCAGTCTACTAGCTAATCTAGTGCTGATCTGGAATGACTTATGCTACCACTACCAGCATTCAACATGACTGTTAAGCTGCTCGTGGAAGTGGTGGTGGATGAGTTTGAGATTAGAAAGTGTTTCTTTGGAATTTCCTGTCTGCTAGTTAGGCTGGGGGACCAGTAGCCTGACTCCTTGCTCTCACTGCAAGTAGACCATGAAAGGGAGTCAGCTTGTTGCTGTGGCTGCCTAATTTCATTTCTTGCAGCCATAATTGAAATAAATGTGTACCTGGGAAAGCTCTACTTATTGCATTGCTGTCTGCAAGCGCATAATTGCTATCATTGCAACTTTAAACCTGAGATAAAATGAGATGCTGGGAAGCTCTGTCATGCCTAATTATATTGTTTGCATCCTTGATATGGTGTTTGCTTTGAGACCTCTTCAGACCCAGTTCTGGATTCTTGCAGTTGAAAACTGTCTTCAGTTTTGCTGGCCTTCAGCCTTCCACGTCTTCTCTAATGTTCAGAACTATGATTACCAAAGTTAATTTCTGCTCTTCTGTCGGTTCTCGAAGTTCAGGCTTTTAAAATGTTTGTTTCCCGACAAAGAACAGATGATGCAAAATGGGAAGCTGTAAGATGAAAGCTGCATGCCATAACCCAGAGGCAGATCTCATTGTGAATTAATGAGAGGACACTGCTCCATCCATTCTGTGGTCAGTTTTAGTTTAAGTAGAGCAGAAATACTTCTCTAAGTCATGAGTTGATAGTCTTGCTCTTATTCTCCATGAATTTATTTACTTTTATTAATAACAATCAGTAATTGCAGCATACCATCACGTTATCTATAAGCTTGTCTTCAGAACCTCCTTGGTGTCTGACAGGCTTCACTTCTGAGCAGTGTGCTGCTGGATGTAGGCATTAGTAATCATCTGATCCAAGTGTCGAAATGTACCACATTTCTAATTTACTTTGGTTATTTGTCTCTAATAAGTGGAACTTGGAAGCCAGTGAAGCCTACCTAATGTAAACTTGTAAGCTTATTGCCTCTGCCTGCAGATCTTCTCGTTTCCATCTGAGTGCCGTGCATGTTTTTCTTGAGTGGGTAAGCTTTTCATCAAATGACTGACTAATCCTTATCACACAAATGTGCATCATTACAATTAAGAGTTCCTGTTCTTTAATTGCTTGGTGATTGGACATACTAATCGTGAGTACCTTTGAGAACTCAGTATCTTCGTTTTCTCTCATTGCTAATAGCAGGAATTTGCTGTGAACGGTGCATTATATTCTGGTTGGATACCCATTATAATTAAATTCTCATCTTTGTCTGTGTTCAGTGAACCTTTCTTTGAGTGACTTCCATAAGAATGTACCTTTTTGTGCTTTGGGAAAATCTGAACTCTGTGGAAAAAGGGGGAAGATGAGAACAAGGTAAATATTTTGAGGTCTGGTAGGTTTTCCTTATAGGTTTGGCTAATGGCTTATAGTTGTTTCCTAGAGCAGAATACAATAGCTAGCTTGTTTTCTTTTACTTTGGACTGGAATCTCTTTATCCCTTCATACTCAGGCGTGAGTATCACATGATTTGGAGGTGTTTGCTCAGTGTGCTTCACTGCTGCAGAGCATCCCTGGACGTTACAGATGAGTAAATCAGGACTGCAGGGAGAGCAAACGTGGGAATGTGCAGTTTTGGAGGTACGTATCAACAGTTCTAATGCTTCACTGCTGGTGTGTGCTCTGGCAGAAACAAGTGGCAGTGCCAGGTCAGTTAGACCTCTTGCTATGAAGAGATCAGATTTCTGTTCTGGATGTTCCAGCTCATTTTATAAAGAAAGCTACAGCTTCAGTTCGCTGATGTGAACCTATATCCTCGCTATACCTACAGGTGCTCCAACTGCGTGTAGGGTGTTTGTATAGAAATGGCCTGGCAGGAAAACTAATTAGAGGTTCTTTCAGAATCTGAGACTGTCTGAGACATCGGAGGGAATCCAGCTGTATAATTACTCATAATGCTTGTTGAAGTGAAATAGTTTTCAATATTCATACGCAGATTGTCTTGGAGAAGGGCAGCCTCTCACATTGCTGCATGGCAGTAACAGCACGCCTGGGCACTGCAGTGCTGCTGTTCCTTCACCTCCGGCTTCAGCAGCCGGAACAAAAATGCTTTGCATGCGGTTAGAAGTAGAGTTTTTTTGCTTTTAAACAGTAGGATGGATAGTGGGAATGAGTGACTCTTTTCTAGTAAGAGGAAGCATATTATTGGGGGGTTTCTGAAAGTGGTCAGTTTGAGTGGTAAATTCCCTAAAATTCTATAATACAGCACTGAACTGAGGATGGAATCAAATTTCTGCGATTTAGAAGATACTGATCTTGACTTCTGGTGCTCCTTTAGCAGCATTTGGTACGTTAAGTCACTGTTGGAATATCTTCAGTGCTGGCTCTACCAGCAGCTGAAGCTTGCTTCTTCCCAGGCTGCTTCACTCAGGTTGAAAGAAATGTAGAAATAACTGGGGGAGGTCTTGCTTTGGTGCTTCTCCCTGTAGCTCATTAGAGCAGCCATAGATAACTTGCCTGGGGTGCAGTGCTGACTGGTGGGCTGGTTTGAGCTGTGAAGCTTTCAATCGACAGGCCGTCCCAAGTCCTCTGGGGTATTGCTGCCACATCCACACTTCTGTGAACGTGGGGAGGACTGGTGATAACCTGTGAGAGAGGACTGAGGGTGGGGATGCTGGAGTGATTCTCTGAGATAAGAGCAGTGCCAAACCTGCTGCTTGTAATAATTCAGCTTGGAGTGGAGAGCAATCTTGAAACCTGCCTGGTGTGATGCTTACCTGCAGAGGGTTGTTCAGTTCATCAGTTGCTGCTCTGGATGCTGCTTGAGATAGGTGTTGGTGTGGAGGCACAGCCTGTGCCTTTGTGGCCAGGGGACGAAGGGATTTTGCTTGATTGAACAAGTCTAAGGCTGGTAGAGCGCAGGCACTCCGAGCTCTTTCTCATTTTCTTGTCTTGAGAGTGGCTTTTAGCAAGCTGTTTGTATAAGGTACAAGTGCAGGTGTTGCTGCCCTTTGAGGGACACACCCAGAAAGCAGTCCTATTAAAATTAATAGTGCTCTTGCATCATTCTTTAGACTGCCGTGCTCTCATTCAGCGCTAAGGTATGAAGACTTTTCCTCTTGCATAAGACGACTTGGTTTGTTCTGGTTGAGGAGGAAAGAGTTTGGCAGCTCACTGAAGAGTGAGCTGTATGCTGTTGTGCCCTGTAGCTTATTTTTCTAAACTATTTCAAGCTACTGTTCAGCTTTCTAACCTGTTTCACTATGTACAGCTGCCTGATACTGAGCTACTAATTAAACTGATGGGGTGATTATCTGGTCAGCCCTTCCTGAATGCAGTTCCTTCACTACTTCTAGCCTACTTCTGACTTCCAGACGTGGTTTGTTTGGTACTCAAATTAGGGACCTAGCAAGGTTAAGCCTCATGTACTTATTGAGCTTATTTTAAAGGCCCCAAAATTATGACAGGCTTAATCTACTTTGTACCCTTATAGTCGCTAAATATATGCACAGCACTTGTTTTTTATTCTTTCCCCAGCAGAAGTTGGTTTCTAGTCTAATCAGAAGCACTGGCTGCCCTCTCAAGCCCTGTTCATCAAGTAATGTGACAGTTTAAAAAACAAATCAGCCACCAAACAAAACTCCCCCCAAACCCAGGAACTTCTTAATAAGCTCACGCAGGCTCAGCAGTATTTCGGGGCTAACTGACTTCACTCACAGGCAAGGAGTGGTAATTGAAAATGTGCCGTAACAAAAGAAGTTAGTCTCATTAAATGTGACTGGCTGTGTGAAAAGGCAAGAAGGGACTTTGGCTTTTTGTGCAAAGCTATGCCAGGAGTAAGTACCTGAACTGGGAAGAACCTAAGTTTACTGTTTAAAGAGACTTAATGCCAAAAAAACCTCCAAAAATTTGTTTAAACACAGTTCTTATACTGAATCTTGCCAAGGTAATTAAAGAATTCCTAAAGCTAGTTTGAATTTGCAGGCTGGGTTTGGAGAGCAGTGTGCTTCCACAGGTGCAGAGAACGCTCAAGTTTGTTCAGGTAGGTTGGTGAGTAGCAGAGATTTTCGTACTGGAAATGTTTTGTTTTTCTTTCTCTAAGCAGTCAGAAGATGTGTGCAGCACATGAGAGGTGCAGTGCTGTGTGCTGCCAGTTGGGCTCTGCTGCTTGTGAAAGGTCAGCTTTTGAACCTCCGTGTATCAACAAGCAGCAAGCTTCAAACTGATGTTCTGGAACTGCAGACCTCCTGGATGGTTCTGGAAGACTGAAGAGGAAGAGCAATGCCTGTGTGTGGTTGGTTTTCTTGAGATCTGCTCTGCAACTTGCTGAAATGCGGGAGGTGAAGGAAGACGTAGGGTCAGTTTGGAGAGGACTTGCTGAGCTGAATGGAGAGAAACTGTGCTTAAACAACCCAGTGTGTCACGTTTGCAAACAGAACCAATCAATGCTCTATTTCAGTAGACAGGAGTCAAGTTTTGTGACTGTGTTCTGCCCAAGGTTACTTCATGCAAAGTGTTGTTGAAAGACTTAACAGATTTTGCTTGTTGAAACAGATTCTACATGTTGAAACAGATACAATGGACTCTAGCCCGTCTGAGGAATGTCCTGCTTATTAGCTGACCTCTGAGCAGCCATTCCACCTATAACCCCTCAGAACTCCTGCTGATGACTTTGGTACTCCTAGTTCTTAATAACAACCAGAATGTTAAGAGTTCGAGCAGCACGCTGATAGTTTTGTAGTGGGTGTGCAGGTGCAGAAGAGAAAGTTGTGAAGCTGGGAATCCATAGTTTGTGCTGTGTGAGTGGCAGCTCGGCCTCTGAATGGTATTCAGAGCATCTTTGCCATGTTACAAAAGGTGTGTTGCCTGGTGCTCAACTGCTCCTCCAACGTAGAGCTTTTTGTAACCTTTGAACTCTGTAAGTATAGAGTAGGAACTTGTCCTGTTAAAACCTGCATTTGTTTTAAGAGCTAACTTCTTCCTCACCTGTGTCCTACATCTGCAGATCTCAGTTACTTAAATACCAAGGTGTGTCACTCCAAACCTAAGTCATTTTTGTAGAAGTAAAAGTGACCTGTAGCAAACAAAGCTGGAGCTGTCCTGCCACACCTCTTCCGTTCTTCACTTTTAAGTATAGCATTGAACTGGTTTAAAAAAACACCTCACTAGAAGTATTGGAACTAGGATGAATGGAAGTGAGCAAAGGCTCCAGCCCTGAAGTAAGAAATAAGCCTAATTCGTCTAGTTAGGTTTGTTCCACTTACAAACCTTAGTGAAGGTTTTGTGTGAGAACAGAATGAAGTCCTTCCTTAGTGTTCAGTGGTAGTCTGAAACTGTCACTGCAACATCCACCAGCTCATCACGGTAAGTTCTTCATCACAGCTTTAATTCCAGTGTTGTACATCCTTGTCACTAGTGACACAGCAGGAAATCAACATCTTCACCTTTTGTGTTGCTTTTGTCCCCAGTCCCTGGCATCTTCAGACATCCACATGCCATTCTTGCTCAGCATGACTGACTACTCTGAAGATTTTTATATGCCATTCTTCTGGGCCAAGACTGCTGCAAACAAAACGTGTAACGAGTGCTTCTTCAGCGCTTTATTTTCTGTGAACAAACTTGTCTCTGTCCCAATGTAAGTTGCTGGCTTGTCAGTGGGCAGAGTGCTGCTGGCGTGGTGTAGCCTGTGACAGGTACTGAGCGACAGGGCTGCTCTGCAGGTCATGAGACTGAGCTAAGAATACAGGTTGCCTTATGGCACTGGAATGCTGGCATGAATCCTGGTGCAGGGACAGCGGGGTGTTGGCAGTGCAGCCATTGCTGCTGATTTTAGTTACCTCTGAAAAAATGCAACTGTTGTGTCATGAGGGTTTGCCTCTGCTGCCTGGCACAGAGGTGGCTGTGGCACTGCTTGAGCTCTGCTGGAGATTGATGCAGGAAGTGGAAGCAGGTGCATTCCTTTCTCAGAGGCTTATTTTATTAATTGTTAACTGAAACTGCCACAAGTTCTGGCTTTTGGTACTTGCAGTACTGTTTGATGTGTAAGCTGATAAGTGTCCATGTGTTTTCCACAGATAAAATATGCTTATTCTTTGTGGGGCATGGGGTGGAGTGACTGGATTTGTGGATGTTGGGGTGTCTGTCGGTCAGCTGTTGGAGCAGTGCACTGAGACCTGGGGCTGGAGGTTACTGAGTAACTTGGATTTGGTTGTTGGGCTGCAAGTCGTAGTGCTGGTGAAATGTAGCAAGGTTAAATGAAAAATGTGCAAACAACAAATACCCAATGCAGGTCCTGTTCCAAAGGGTAATAACACCTTACTTAGTAGTTGTACTCATGCACACAGCAGTGTGGCTCTGAGGAGACTAGGAATTTGTTACTGGTGGTCAGTACCTGCACACTGAGGATATTCTCTCCTAAAGTTTTATTGTATGCTTTTATGGTACTGTAAGGAAAGTTGCTCCCTGGGAGCGTACCGGAATGCTGAAAAAGCATGATTCCTTTGCAGCTTCTTCCAAGGGAAATGGAATATATGCATTGCTGTGTTTGCTGTGGTGTAAGTTACTTCAGAATGTTGGCAGATCCTCCTCTGTGGGATCGTGTGTCAGTCCAAGCTAGAAGCTAGTCTGCTAGCACATTTAATCTAGTTTTGATTTGTCAAGATCTCAAAGGTAGAAACAAAAAGCACTTTGTCCTGGCTATTCTCATGAAGACTGACACTTGAATCACTCTTTCTAGTTGTCTATTCAGTTATTTCCTTAGCATGCTGCACTTGCTGAATGAGGCTCATTGTTTAGTAGTAAACCATAATTGGGTTGCTTCCATTCAGAGGCTTTCATCTATAGGTTGAACATCTCATTCTGCCAACTTCAAATGAGTTATCTGAGCAGCTTCAAGTTCAGTCTCATCAGTGTGAGTTAGTGAGGCTTCTCTTATGGCTCCAGTAACTCATCTGTGAAACAGAGCTGTGCTGTGCTGAGCCTTCCTGCTGCGTTCATCACATCCCTGGTGCAGCCTTTCCCTTGGTCAGACGGGGGGCCAACAGTGGGACTGGAGGTATCTCTTGGTGGATACCAAGTGATAGGGCTGCTTTGTAGGTCATGCAGCTTCAGCTGAGCTGTAGTGAAGCTCTGTAGAAACAGCATCTGGTCAGTTTTGGTGAATTCTCCGGAGAATCATATATGCTTACTGGTGCTTTCTTTCTGAGATGATGCAAATCTGACAGAATATCCTGGAGATACTGCATCCAGGTTTTGGTTCTTCCTTTTTGTTATTGTAAACATTTCTTCCTCATTGCTAGTCCCAGCTGTCTGGATGTACCAAGAAATCTCAATCTTTACCTTGCTGTGTAACTTCTTTCACAGTTTTTGGAAGCCCTACGCATCAGGATTTGAAACGTGCATATTCAGGCCATGTGAGAATTTCCACGGCCCTTGTAGGTGACCATAATGTATTCAGTCTAAAGCAATTGAGCTTGGTTTTCCTGCTGCTGGCTTTAAGCTTTTCAGGCCTGTTTGTGTTTACCCTAGTTAAGCAGTAATAACTGTTAAGGCATTAAACTGAGCTTTATCATATTGGAAGGACAAACCAACCAAATAAACCTTATTGCAACTTCCTGATAAGGAAAATTCCAGTCGTGTAATACTTGATTTAATCTTCAAGCTTGGAGAAAATGGGAGTGGTGATGAAGATCTCCGTTGTAACTGACTTTCTGTCAGCTAGGTAATGCATGCAAAAAGCTTGATATAAGTGGGGAGAATTGCTGTGACCTTATGACTGCGAAGGATAACAGCTATTTGTTATGTTAATACAGGGAACAGCTGAGCTACTCCTTCAAGCATTTGAACACCAAAGAATGTGGTGTCCACTTAAGTTCTTTAATTGCTGATGCTTCCCCAGACTGGATGATTTTGCTTGCTTCCTTATAGCAATTGCCTAGATATGCTTAGGCTGGAAACTGGGGAGTTAAGAACACGTGTTTCTGTCTTCCATCTAAATTGGATGTGGCCAAACATGTGCCTCTCTCTTGCAGAGGGCGTATGGAGTAGGTAAGGACTAATCACTGAATGGTGGGATGTGGGCCTTCTGAGAAGGAGGCTAGATCAGAAAGCATCTAGCTTTAGATGAGAAGAATCTTATGCTCTCAGCTTCAGCTCACGTGAGTATGGCACTAAGGATGATTCCAGTAAAGGTGAATCTCTTGACTGCAGATAGTTTTGACAGTTTTCTTAGCGTAACAACTTAAAGATTGCTGTAGAAGTTCTGAGGAGCTCGGCTGAGTGTTGTATACAACAGCTGACTCACTGGACAGAATGTGCAGTGCTCCTGCTTTAAGTTTATTCACGTGCTTACAAGTCAGAGTTGTTAAGGCTTCCATCCTCCCAAGTTAGGGCATCAGTTCTGTTTCATTACCCTTAAATTGCACGCTACCTCAGACCTGTTTCTTAACTCGCTCTGTGTTGTGTGCTTACCTTCTCTACCCACTTGTTTCCAGCCCTGCAGGCTGAAGCACAGCTGTGTGCTCTGCTGCTCAGCTGATGGCTGTATGGGCACTGACTGAGGGAAGCATCTCAAGGCTGCTTCTGCATGGCAGTAAGTGCCTGTGTCAGGTTCAGACAGACCTGCTTGCAGGTGCTCCTGACTCTGAGCGATGCTGGGTGGTGATGCTGATCCCCTACCAGTTCAGAGATTTCTGCTGTAGCAGAAACTTGCTCCAGAGCCAACTTCTGACAGTACATCCTGTTCATTCTTTTTTCTTCAGAGGTGCTGTGGAATGAGCATCATATATGAAATGCTTGTATTTTGAGCAATTATTGCAGGATAGGTTGGTTGGTTATAGAACAATAGTGGATTTATTGAGTTCTTGGATAGCTTTAAGATCATTATGGTAGCTAGCTATCGTGTTAACAGAACCATTCTAAATATACTTCAGCACTGCATTCTTGACAGAGTAATTGTGATGCCAGAACTTGACTCCTGATTATGAATACATCTTATATATGCACGCATGTGAGAATGACAGAGCAGCACATGCTGGATGTGAAGGTAGTGTTTCCTTCAGTGTGAGCTGGAATATATGGTATGATTATCCTTTTAAAGCATTATACAAGCTCAGTAATGTGTGGCTCTTCAGAAGTGACTGCAAGCTGCAGGTTATGGGAAAATCTGACTACTTCAAATGAGAATGCATCTTGCTTTCTGCACTCTGTGTAGGAAAACTACTTGCAGAGCTTGCTTTGGGTGCTGTCATTGGATGTACCATGTCAGGAGGACACTGCAGTTGTTTCTACCTGCATTAGAAGTCCATCTTCTAGTTCTGGTTTCAGGCTCTCCGGCTTTTCCTTTTATTAGATTTCCCCAGCTTTCTTCTGTGCTACCTTATTCCTCATTAGCCAGAGTGTTAGAGGTGAGTAACCTGCAGGTTTCTGCAGGTAGGTCTGACTGACTGTCAGTGTCTGCTTCTGTCTCTAAGCTTGCTCTGAACTGTTTGCTTAAGCTAAAGGGAATGCACCGATGTTCTGGATGGGAAAGGACTTGCATTCTAGGAGTCAGGCTATCTGAAGGATGCTGTCTAGCATATCTACCTGATCTCAATGAGAACTGATACATTTTTAAATTACTTTTTGTTAGGAAATTAGTAAAATGTTTTTAAATACTATCTTTAAACTGCCTGGTCAACCTGGAAGAGCTGGGCTGTCTTTGGCTATCACTTATCTGGCAGTGCTCAAGGACAGAATTGCCAGTGACTGGGGAGTTCGTCCCTTGCTTCAGAGTTACCTTTAAGTGTTGTGAGTTCTTGACAGTGCAGTAGATCTTAGTACAGCATGGCAGCTTGCAGTAGGGAAGAGCTAAAGCTCTGGAAAATTGGAGATAAGGGAAGAAAATGTGAAGAGCTGACGTGCTATTACTGCTGCATTTCCATGCCTGCTTAAGACCTATACATTAAACTTACGCTGGCATGCTGCTAAAGCCTTCCCCCTACTTTCCTCCCTTTTCTGTGGAGCCAAAATAGCAGGCTTCAGCTCTGCTGTGCCTTGTTGCTTTCATTCTTCCTAAGGCTGCTTTCAGAGTAGCTTTGCTTCATGCTCTGGCAACCTTGCTTGAACTGTCAGTGCGGTCTGCAGGCCTCTCACTATGAATACTGCTGGCATAGCAGGTGATTGAGCAGTGGAAGCATGAGTAAGTCTCTCACTGGCTGATTCTCAAGTCTGACATCATATCCAAGAAATAGATGACTCTCTTTCACCATGAGGATAATGAAATAATTCCCACCGTGTTATTCATTAACTCACGTTTCATTCAGCGGCTCCTAAGAGGATAGCAAGTATGCTAGAAGTGAACTTGTGTAAGGCTTGTGACCTTCTTTTGTTAAGATAAGCAAGAGTTAAAGCTGTGGCAGACCAAGCTTACGCTTGGCAGCAGTGCCTTGCTGAGACAGGTGAGATGTGGGGTGTTTGGTGTATTACACTCACTGACTTTCAAATGGAATGGTTTTGGCTTAAAGGAGGTAGGCTGTATTTAAAGATATTTGAGGATTAACTAATGCACGAAGCTGGGTGAAGTTCATTCTTGGTGTGGAGGCTGCAGGTGGCTGCATAGAGAGGTGATGTTCAGCCCAGCATGGAGGTGCTTCAGGGTGGGTAAAGGAGCCCAACAGAAAAACTGGGGGACCTGCAGCAGTGAAAGCATGTGGAAAGAAAAGCAATGTGCTGACCTGCATGGAACTGCTGGTAGAGGAGCCTGTTAAAAGCTTGCTGGTCTTTTAGTATTTGCACTAATGTATCTAATTGCTCTAATGTATCTATTTTTTTTCTCTACTACCTGCACATTGCACTAATGAATCTAATCTAATGCACTGACATAACATTGGAATATCTCTTAAATGTTAGTGTCACGCCTTCCCCCTGAGTATGTGCTTGTTTGTTTCAGCACCTGAATTGTGCTCTGCAAGGGAGCTTAAAAGGAAAGAATGATGACCTGCTTTGCTACAGGCTTTTCACTACTGTGAAGTAAAAAAGGGAAGGCAGACCACTCTACCCCAGCTTTAGTGCTGAATGTTTTAAGGGGGTCTTTGAGGGCTGGCTGTGGCTCATCTTGGCTTTGATGCAGGTTCTGGATTACCTGAACTTCCTAACGAAAGGCTGTGGCTGTTATTCAAGTTACCATACGAAGTGTGAGCACTGTGCAATTGTGAAGGCTTGCCAAGGAGTTCATCTCCAAAAGAGACTTACCTGAATTGAACAATTGAATAAACGAATATAATCAGGTTAAGCTGTGCTGATAGGAGTATTCAAATGCCTGTTCAATCCTCCTTGCTCTGAGTGCACTGGCAGCAGTAGTTTATCCACAGAGGAGATTCTCTGAGGAGAGGCTGCAGTTGTCGTGGATGTCTGAAATCCAGAGCTGCTAGGCAGCCCAACAGTTTTACACTGTCTGCTATTTGTAGTAGCGTTGGATGGGGGAGTAGCAGTTTTACCTAGGAGGAGCAGCAAGGTGGTGGTATAATGGGTGGGATGGCTGCCTGCCTGGAGATGTGGCTGTGTCCTTGCCCTGCTTTGGGTCGTGCTGCTGGATGGTGAGTTACTGGGAACTCTCAGGGCTGCCTGGAATTGGATATAGCTGGCCAGGCTGCTCATTTCTGCAGCACAGACCCTCACCTGGAGGGAGCCATATTTGCTGGATATAAAGCAAAATAGTGTGTAAGCTTTGAGTACTTGAGGAACCAGAACCAAACCAAAACAAGGACTTTTTGGTGCCTTGAACTCTTCCTGAGCTTTTTCAGCCTTTTAGGTACGTTAATACTGGTTAACTGTGAGGGCCAGTGTGAAAATGTGCTCATCATGTTCTAAGTACCTGAAGAGATGCTATGAAATGAGCTGTGTAGGAGTGACTGATTTTTATTTGTAGTGCCTCACTGACTGCAGGGGTTAGTAAAATGAATGTAATAAAGGTCTGTGTTTGGAGGATGTCGTCCCTGTAAGAACAGGAGGGAGTGTATGGGAAAGAAGAGATGGAGAAGGGAGCTGAGCATCATTCATAGAGCTGAGCTAATGCTTTGCAGGTGAGGATCGTGCTCGTGTTTCCTAATGTGCAGGCCTTGGCTGTGCTCTTTATATATAGGCATCTTCAAATGGAATTACAGCGAGCTGATTTTCATTGTGTATGCGAGGTGAAATATCTGCCATGTCATTGGTGTTAGAACACTTCAATTGGAAGGGGTATACAAACAATAAGTTCAACTGCTTGATAACCTCAGGGCTCACCAAAACTTGGACATGTTGATGAGAGCATTGTCCAAATGCCTCTTGAACCCTGACAGGCACAGGGCACCAACCACCCTGCTAGGAAACCTCTCCCAGCACTGACCACTCTCACAGTAAAGAAATGTTTCTCAGTGCACAGTCTGATCCCCCCAGCAGTGTTGTGCCATTTTCACGTGTCCTGCCATGGGCAGTAGGAGCTCAGCCTGCTGCCTCTCTCTGTTTCCCCTCCTCAGAACATAGCAGGGAGCAATGGAATTGCCTTGTCTCCGAACAGGACAGCCCAGATGCCCTCAGGCCCTCCTGTGCCTCCCAGCAGTGTTACCAGTATTGCTACCTCCTTTGGATGCTTTCAAGGTTCTTCACACTCTTTTTGTGTTGTGGAGACCAGAGGTGCACACGATATTCAAGGTGGGGCTGCACCAATATTAAATATGAGGGTGTCAACTGGGAGTAAGAGAATTGAAGCGTGGATCTGTTTTGTCTTACTGTGTGACTGCCTGTAACAGCCTTAACTCCTAGAGCAAAAAATCTGCTACCAAAGCATGCCTGGCTTGTAGAATTTGATTTCACATCTAGACTGAAGTATTACACCAACTGTGTAATGTGTCAGAATGCTCTTGGTAAAAGCAAGGTAGGCTTGAGTACTCTGAACCATGTTCTGCTCTGCTTTTTTTCCTATCTCTGCTCAGTTGAAGGCTTCTCTTACCTGATTTTCCTCACTTAATTTTCTTAAGGGTCCAACCTTAATGGAACAGGTTGACTAGAAGGAATCCGTAGAGCCTTGGTCTGATCATCCAAGGTCTGAGCACTTGATCTAATTGGAGCTGTGTCAAAGCAGGGGCTTGGGCTAAGTGATGGCCAGATGTGCCACTGCCCTTTCTGCTTACAAGGGGCAGAAGTAACTGTGTCTTTGTAATGGAACGTCGAATCTTTTCCCTCTGACCACAAACAGCACAGACCTCAGGTGTTGCCTGAGCCCTTCAGAAGGAGTGCTTTCTCTGAAGCTTCCTTCGACCTGATGCTTTGCTCCACACAGCTTTTATTTGTAATTGTGGGAAAGAAAGAAACTTGTCATTGTTGGGTTTGCACTTTGATGAAGTTGACAGTCGATAAGGTCTTAAGGGGATCCTCAATTGCTTGAGGAAATTGGGTTTTTCAGTATTTTGTTCATATGTTGCCTGCTTGTGTGTGACACAAAACGAGTTGTTGGCTGATGGCAGTTTTTGCTGTTTTCATTGGGAACAGAGCAGTAAACTGCAGATCCAAACCCGAGTACTAAACTCCTCATTTATTCTGTATCTACTCTTCTGATTTACTTGTTAATCCACATTAATACAACTTGAGTGTTGTATCCTCATAGATTGGACTGACACGTGTATGTTTAGTAGGTAAAAACGCTGCCTTGCTTTTGTGCAGTCAGTGGCCAGAGGGTATTTCAAATTCAGGAATAAAACTTTTGCTGCAAAGTGTTACTTTGGTGAAAGGAATTGAAGGTTGTGTCTGTGTGGTAGACAAGGCCAAGGCAGGAATTCAGGTGTTATACATGTATAAATTAAACTGTATTTGCACTTAAGCAAGCTTATGGACTAATGCACACATGTTCTTGCAGGTCTTTGTGAAATACGACTTGAAGACAATGTGCTGAATTTACAGTGAAGATGGTTATGAGTCTTTATCTCCTATAAGAAGGCTAAGTCTTGCTGGCTGAGAGATTCAGATACAAAACAAAGTGTGTGACTGAAGATTCCTGCTTACTGATGTCTGTCTTGTTTAAAACCTGGGATTAAACCATATTTAAAATGAAAACTATCTCACCTGCTGCATCAGTAACTGTTGGACTTGTATAATGCTTTGGGAAAGATGGGGATGCTTTGTCTTTAGGCTGAAGAGCCCAAGCTTGTTTTCTTTAATTGATGGTTTCTTTTATTTACAACCAAGCTTTTCTCATTTAACTAGGTTCACTTGGAGTCATGTTAGGAAGGAGTGAATGCTCTTTTAAGGATAAAACACTTAAAAATGCTTTGTTATTGTTAGTGTTCTTCCTTTTCAGAGTTCAGTGTATCTGCCAGGAAGAACGAGTTTCTGTAGGAAAACAAGTGAGAAGGCAGCATTTGTTTGCCTTGGACGAACCCATACTGAGCTGAGTTTTGGGGGAAGTGTGTTCTGGATATTGCCTTCAGTTCCTTGGGGAGTAAGTGCTGTGTATGTCAGTAACAGCAGTCCTGTAGCAGCAGTAGGAATAAAGGTTGCTGTTGGAGCTCTTCTATGGCATTGAACTGCTGTAGCAGTATCTATATACTGGCACGTAGCCTGTGGTACCAGGCTGTGGTGCCTGGATGTGTTTGGCTTCATGCTGTTTAGCTTTTTAGAGTAAGCATGTTTTGTTAATCCAGGTAAATTTTCCTTGGCTCTGGGCATCCCTGCAAGTGCGCGGTGTGCACTAAGCTTGCGGACTTCCTGGTCTGTGGAAGCTGTGATATGAAGAAAAGATTTCTAGGGTGTCATGATGGAACCCAGCCTCCCTGGCTGAGCAAAACTGCACAAAGGGTAACTATTTGTTGTTCTGGCATGTCCAAGATCTGAGCATACTGCCTCCATTCAGTAGCTGGAGGTTACTGGAACTGGAGGGAGAAAAGCGAACCTGTTCTAAAATGCTGCTGTTGTGCCTTTGGTGTTGGTCTGACAGAATTACCCAGACCACTGACTGTCATGCTCAGCTAGTAGGCTCAGTGTGTGTCACTGACCTTGGAAGCTAGCTACAGGAATTGGTGCGCGTTAAAACTTGCTTCCAATCTGTATCTGGAGAGCTGCAGGACTAGTTGTTGTGCCCCATGCCTCCCCACTCAGAGCTACAAATGCTCATTAAACCCTTGGTATTTGATTAGTCTTAGGCAGAGATACAGCCTTGGCTGTCCAGAGCTCCTTGCTGTGGCTCAATACATGTTTGTCTACATGTCCTTTTCCTGCATGTGTTTGCAGTACCCTTTTGAAGGCTGAGTCCCTCTGCCTTTCATTTCATCTGAGTCCTGGCCTGGCCGTAAGCGCTACTTGCAGAGGAGCAGCACTGTTTAGCCAGATAGACTTCCTGCTTCTGGCAGTAACTGGCTTTCCATGAGTGGGAGAAGATGAAATAAGCTGTCTCAACACTTGGAGGATGTTAAAGCTGTTTAATGATAAGAGGTATTTATTCTATTTTTTTTTTCTTGTAGCTTTAGTGAGTTGAACCAACTGACCAAAGAAAGGACACTGAGTAGGGTTTCTAGAGTCAGCATGCTGGTAGATTAGCCAAACCAGTTTGTTTGTCCCTTATGATCTAAATATAGGGAGCCTCCTTAATTAGGGAAGGCATCTGAGCTCTGTGCAACTCTTAGTACACGCAGGGAGATGAACTTCTTCCTTCAGTGCCCAGCTGAAGGGCAGTGCTGGTGCAAGGCTTCCCTCCCTCTGCACGGTGCTCTGCTATTAACAGGACATAACGCTGAAAGCTCAGAGAAGTTGAAACTGAAAATGGATTGCTGCAGTGAGGTGTTTGTTCTGATCTGGGAAGGGTAAGCAGCTCAAATGTAAGGAGAAGAGGAACCTGTTCTGGTAAATCACATCCACCTTTATCCTCAGACTTGCTGTTGGTTCAGTGGCTGCCGGGAAGGCGCTTACACTCACTCAAGCTGCTCATGTTTGCTTTCTCAACTTTTTCTGGCCTTATGTGCCAGCATAACGTGGTTTTATCTCTTCATAACTTGGCTTCTTCTGTACTGTATTTACACATTAAGGGGCTGGTTGAAGAGTGAATCCTGTGGATGTTACCCAAACAAGTATTTGGACGGCATTCTAGAAAACAGCTGCCTGTGGTCCTGGAAAAGCGAACCTGATCTTTGAATAACACCTGAAGTGGGGATTGAGGTGGTCAGCCCGTACAAAGGGGTGTCTCTTTAAAGTTGGCTGCCTACTTAGGTCAGCTCTTCAGTCGGCGTTACTCAGTTCTGTTATGTTACCAGGCTTGTTTTGCAGATACTAAGAATTACTTGAGCTCGTGCTTTTCTTATATTGAATTAACTTCCTGGTTGTACACTGCAGATAAGCAGTACTAATGCTGTAGTCAAACACGCCTGCCCTTCCCGGGGTGGCTGGGAGAGCCCAGCTCTGCTTTGGGAGCTCACTGCTGCTGTCAGTGAGGTGTGTGACACCCAAAGGCAGCTTCGGCTCCTGCTGGGCCAGGCGAGCTGTGTGCTTTAGAGCTCTGATGGACGTGGAGTCTTCTGACTGTATTTGAACCCGTAAACTCCACGATTTAAGAATGTACTTAATGCTTAGAGCAATATGTAAATAGCAGCTTAAGAGGTGAGTTAAAGGACTTGTTTTGTGAAGGAAATGTCACTTCTGCAGGAATTGAAGGGATTCTTCAGCTGCCTCGGAGCCTACAAATAGTTAATGTCACCTAGTTAGAGTGGGTGTGCTTTGAATCAGCATCTGGTCTGCCCTCGTAAACCAACGTAGAGCAGTGGTGCTAAACCTGGTGGTTCTTTGGATCACATCATTGTGTCTTATGGACTCCTTTCTGGATGGGTTTTGGAGCAAGTCACGAGGAACGTGAGATGTCCATTTGTGAAGGTAAGGAAGGGAATGTGAAGGTAAGGAAGGCTTTGGGGAGGCCTGTGGGAGCAGAACCCTTTCTGATGGCCCATCATGTTTCAGGGAACCTGACTTAATGTTTTCTTTAAAAAAAAAATCTTATCACATTGGAAAATATATATATATATATTCCAAATAATTGATGTTTAGACCACTTGAAGTTATCACCTTCCGCACTTGTGTAAAGTAGTCCTGTGAAAGTCATCAGGCACCTCTCAAATGACTTTTTCTTCCTCCATGGTAGTGAAGGTGTGTGTGTACCTTACCCAAATGCTCTTCCAGGCAGAGCAGGCTATCTGGCACAATCTAGGAATAAATAGGTGGATTAAGACTCAAGTCTGTCATTGAATTGTTCGAGGTGCAGTATAACAGTGGCCTGTGGCTGTAGGTGCTGATGGCAGAGGAGCCTCCTGGTGGCCTGCCAGCTCCTGGCTGCATCCCTGGGAGCCGGGCTTCCTGTTACAGACACCTTGTAATAACTGTAACCTACTTAATGCTTTTAGGAATAAATGTTTATTCGTTGCTGCTGTTCGGTATTTAAATAAAGTTGTCTTGTGACAAAAGCGCTGAGTGGTCTTTTGTTAAAGAGCTTCTGAGAGCTATGTGCCAGAGAAAGTGTGATGAAAGCAAGGTGTGTGTGTGTATGTATATATACAAACAGCTGTAATTCCGTGTAGAATGTCCTGAAGGGAGTTCAGTGGGACAGGATCTAATGAGTGCCATGAAACTCCAAAGGAGTCCTCAGATCAAACTGGCTTAATTCATCCAGCTTCCACAGTTTTCCTTCTGTGTTCTTTCTCAATCTCTAGTGTTGCATTGAGTCAGGGAAATGCAGTGTGTGAGGATGCCCTGGGAGGTGTTGTGTAATGCTGCTCCTAGAGCTGTGGCTTCCTCTGTCATCATTTGGGTGACAGAAAGGGCTAAATGAAAGAAAAACACTGTGAGATGAGGGGGGAAGAAAGATGAATGGGTGTTCTGAAAAGGGGTGAGTGGAACCTCTTTGAATAACAACCTCCCTGTCCTACTTGTTTGCTACTGTTGTTTTAGAAAGGAATTAGAAAGGGAGAGAGAATTGACTCATGTCAAAAGGACATGGAGGGTGTTAGTGGAAAAATGAGGGAGTGTGAGGAACAAACTATTCTTGTGCTGTTCTGCCATTGCCAGTGAAAACTGCTGGCTGCTCTCAGTCTTGCTCACTTGCCGTTCTCAGTTCCATCACTTGCAGGGTAGCTCCTATTCATTTAATAACCAAAAAGTTATAGTAGTTATAGAGTTACCTTTTCACTTATTTCCTCCCAGCATGGATGGTATTCTTGTAGCTTAGGATTTCCACAAATCTAGCCCAGTTTCCACCAGTTCAGGCCCTGGGTCAGAACTGTGTCTTGTGAGCTTCCATCTGTGTGATCTCTAGATTCAGATCCGTCCTCGCGGATCTCTCCACAGTTCAGACTGGTCTGTGCAGCAGTTCCATCCTCCTGGCTAGGTGTTACCTGTGTGTTGTGCAAGCAGAGCTGAGGAATACAAAGCCACAAGACCAGGTCTTGGTTTCAGGCATGCTGCAGTGTTTTAGCCTACTGCGTTGCTTTGAGATCCGTGAAGAATGGTGACACAGCTCGCTATTCACAAACACTTTTCCCTAATAGTCTCCTAATTGTTACAACATACTGTAGCCCTATCTAAGAATGAACAGCAGTGGAATTCTTCCATCGATCATGGAGAAATTGACTTTTAAAGCCCGGTCAATTTTTTCTTTATTAGCACTAGTGATTAAGTAGTCAGTCTCTGCAGTTCCTATACTGTGTTCATTCTAGGTAATCTTCCATCTTTCATCATATTTAAATACTTTTCAAGCTGGAAATTGTTATTCAAGCTGGTGAGGTTAGGGAAGACACATGGTCTGGAAGTTCAGCGTTCCTCCTTCTCCATCTGTATGTTTTAAAACCTTCTGTAAGGAAGGCAGAGCCTTGTGCTCCCTGGCCTCAGGAGGGGCTGTGCAGGGTTACAGTCCTGATGCTCTCAGCTCCTCTGTGGTCTCTTGGCCTCAGTGTGACTGCATCACCCCAGAGGCAGGTGGCTGAGAACGTGCTAAGGAACAGGAGCAAAGTGCTACTAAGAGCAGGGCTAAATAAGCAGGGGAAAAAAAAAGCTAATTTGTACTGGGATGCATATATAAGGAAGAGAGTGAGAGCAGCCTGTAGGCAAAATGCGTGCTAAAGGTAAGCAGAAAATGAACAAAAGCAACAACCTGGTGGGTGTGTGGTGTGGTGCAAGAGGAAATGGAGGCACTGAGGAGCTAGGTTTGGTGGGAACAGTGCAGAACGTTAAACAGAAAGGGAGAACTTCTACCAGAAACCACACTTGCATAATATTATGGTTGTGACATTGCACAGCCAGAGCAGAACTGCAGTATTTCAGCAGAGGAGTGGGAGGTGGGGGGCACCTGCAGAATTGTCATTTCACTTGATGCCTGTGAGATCATGCCTTTTTGTTCCTGCTAGATGGATTCTTCCAGTGAGGAAACCAAAGTGACAGCTGTCCTGATCTTAATAAACATTGACTGAAAGTGAAGTTTTTTCACAACTATTTGTCACTATTTTGTTTAGATAAATGTAAAGAGCCAGCCTGTCATAGACAGAAATAGTGGAGGTGACGTAGTCCTGCACCCAGCTCAGAGCAGGGCCAGCTGTGGAGCTGGGTCAGGTTGCCCAAGGGTCGGTCAGTTGGGAATCTCTCCAAGGGGGGGAGTTTGAGAGTTTTGTTCCACTGTTTAGAAGGTTTTACCTTTTATTATGTCACTTGTTTCTCACTATTATTGTGTGATTGCTATTTCATCCTCCTCCTCTGCTTCTGTGTAGAACCATCCAAGAGGAAAAGAAAAAAGAGCTGTGTGAATGTACACATCACCCCTTTTGTTTACATAGCGGCCAAGATCCTGAAACAGCCCGCAGAGCACGATCCTGGGAGGATGGTTCACGGTAAAAACCCAGGTGTTGCAGTTCAGGTCACCTTAAGCAGCAGAGCCAGATAGCAGAAGTGCTTCTTACTAACTTCACTCACACTGCTTTTCGGTGTGCTTATCCTTCGTGCCCCTGTCTGTGCTCAGCACATCCCACACGAGCGAGCCAGCCGTGAGCACGTGTGGCAGTGGGAGAAGAACGATGACGCGACACCTCTCCCTTGCTAGACACATCGGGCTTTGTAGGACTTACTGAAGGAAGTAGCTGTGTTCCCTTTTCCATCTTGGAGACTTTGCTTTCCGCTGTGGATCGGCCACGCAGAGGAAGGGGAGAGGACACACCGCCGTGGGATTGGATCGCCCTGTGTGTGGGGTAGCAAACTTAGATTGGCTTTGTGTTAATTAAGCAGGCACACCCCAGTGCCTGGGGTCGTTCCTCCCTGCAGTGTTTTGGAGGTGGTGGTAACCTCATAGTAATGTTTTTTTTTTCTTACAGCCCCTTTTTTTTCCCTTTTCATTTTGGCACGAGGAGTTGACTTAGGAAGCGATAACATTTGAGGTCCTTATCTGTGCCTCGCAGCCTTGCAGGAGGAATGCTAATGAGCGTGTCACTGAGTGCCTTGGTGTGCTGGCACAAACGAGGTGGAATTATTAACACTTACATTGGAACAGTTTCTCCCGTTTCTAAGCTTCTCTACAAAACTCTTGAGACCGAGTGGTTTCTTGCAAGCCTCGTTAAATTCAATAAAAAGCGTGTTGCAGATTTTGTGCATTTTTTTCCTTGGACCTAAAGCATACAAAATACATCCACATCCTGCTGCTCTAAATGTCTTGCCTATTTAAAAGCATGGACGTGGCCAGAACAGCCTCTCTAAAGAGACATTCATGAGTTGCATGGTTTGCCTCCATAGCTTTTTTGTTTAAGAAACTTAAGTATTTTCCAACAGAGGTGACTTTGTGCAGCCAGGCAGTTGTAGGGTTGAACTTGTAGGATCAGCCTGATAGCTGAAAGTAAGGCAGTGTCCTTTTTGCTTCCCGAGCCATGGCTAATTAGCAGGCCACAAAGCTGCTGGAATTGCAATTTAGGTTGCTGGTTGTGAGCTACAGGAGTCGCCGCCTTTTGCAGGCAGCCAAGCAATACTTTTAGAGATTATCACATAAAATTATTGGTCCCGATGAGCTGCAGTTTTTCACAGCTGGTTACAGAGGAGCAGTCTTTCATTGCTTTGGTTGCTCGCACGCATTAGGAATGGTTGGTCTTTGTCTGGAGCTTTGCTTTTAGGGTCAGGATGTGTTTGTGTAGAGCTCTGCATCCCACATGACTCGCACTGTCTGGATGTGGTGGAAGAGCTCTGAATCCCCGCCAAACTGACTGCGTATGAGTGAAGCACATCCAATATTGAGTAGCTTTTTGGACAAATGTATATTTGCCAGTTAATGCTTACATTTATTTGATTTCTTTTTAGGAAGTCATTGTTCTTACAGCAGGTGTGGAATGCCATAAATTACAGGGCTTCTTGTAATGACTGCTGTTACGTGAGCACTGCTGGTCGCCTCGGTGTTTTTGGAGCTTTGCCCACAAGTACCTGGGCAGTAACCACAGCATGGAGGTCTTTGGGGTGAAGGGACACTGACTTCAGATTGAAATCAAATCACTTCCAATAATCTTTGCAGAAACGATTGGATCTCTTACAAAAGAGCTCCTTAGTAACTCGTGTTTCCATGTAATTCATTTGTGGTGGTGGTTTGCTACCAGTTGAGCTGCTAAGTTTCTTGCATAAGCTGCTGACAATTTGAGATTGCTATTTCAATTGAAGGTGTTAAAGTAGCATCTTTTTATTTGCAGTTGCCAATGTGAAGTACTGGAAGAGTAACGTCTGAAACTGTCTGGGGCAAAGAGGACTGTTTTATTATCTCTTCTTTGGTAAGCTGATCGTATTGTTTTGGTAAGACAGGCTACCTGTTGACTGTTACTGATTATTCTCTGAGTGAAAACATTTTCTGAGGTGCTGGATAAGCATATATGTACTTTGCTGAGTAGATATTAGCAATGTGCAATTAAAAGAAATAATAATAACTCCTCGAGTTCTACTGAATATCTTCAAATATGATTCTTTGTCTGCTTCTCCTCTCCCGAGTGACATCTGAACATCCATGTTATTAGTTACTGCACAGTAAATACTTTAAAGCTGCTCAGTACCTTCTGTGTGCAGTGCCAAGAAGGAGGTGAAGTCCTGCCGGGGGGTTGAAATGTGGGAAGGTAAGCATTTGCCCTTATAGCAGATAATTTTCTTCCTCCCCCTGTGAAAAGGAAGGAGTGTTTCCACTTTGTAAACTGAGGCATCTTTTGCCAAAGTCAGATCACATTCTTGAATATTTCATCTTCCAATTTTCTGATGCTTCTTTGTCAAAACCTTTGCATTTTCTGTCTGGAACTTTAGGAGGGCAGCTGTGACACAGCGAGTAAATAGCTCTGGTTTGGGACTGAGGGTCAACTCAATTTCATTTATGGGAAAATAAATGGAATTCAGTATCTGGAAGGTGACATCCAGGGAAGAAAGTTACTTGCTTTGTACTATTTTTTTTCTGATTTTCCTTGCTATAATATGTTAGTCAAACTATATTTAAATACATGTTGATGGAAATGACCCTTCTTTATTTCATCTTTTTGTTTCAAATTGCTGGCAAACACGTGATTATTGCTCGTGCTAATTATGTATGTAATTTACACCAGAGGCGCGTCTTAATGAGAGGTAACGAAGATGTTCCCATTCTGGTTGGATAATCAGAGGTTGCACCCTTTACCAATCATTTATCCTTTCAAGAGGAACACGAGGATGGAGGATTAACCAGAATTTTGACCCCTGTTTGCTGGGATGTGATTCTCCAGTTCTGCACCGCATACATTGATAACATCATCAACTTTTTTGGCTGCGATCTTTAAGTTGTTGTATCTGACCACAAAAACAAACCTCACTACACTGTTTATAAACGAATATTTGTATGTGATCCTACATGGAATTGGAAGCCTGAATCCAAAGGCTTTAATGAAGCCGTTGTGGTTGGTTAGTATCTAAGATGGATTTGAACATTGCCATTTCGTTTTTGGGAATTTCTTCCTTTCCCTTTTGCTCAGTCCCGTGATCATGAGATCAGGGATTGGTTTGCTGACATGATGGGAAAGGTATTATTTCATTTAGAATATTCAGTTTCCATCCAATCAATGAAATCCATTCTAACAAGCCAGTACTTCTTGCTGGTTTTGTCAGCAGTTTTTGTAAATGCAGCACTCTGGTTGCTGAAGCTTTGCACTGACACCTCGAAGCAGTGTGAATGTGCAGCCTGTGTTCATCTTACAAACAGTTTTATAAGTTCTTGTACCATTTATCTTGGCAGCATCGCAGTTTGTTTCTGATAATCCTGATTAAAGCTGAAACCAACCTTTTTATTCCGCACTGCTTTCCCAAAATTCACCTAAAAAGGTCTGGTTCTGCATACACAAGTGAAACCACCCTGCTATGAATAGAAGCTGTTTTGCTGCTGAGTGCAGTAATTAGAATAAGAAACTTGTTCTGTTGTAATTTGAATAGTCCCTGCCTGTTCATGGTGGGCTTGAGGGTCACAGCTGTATGAAGGAGTTCTTTGAGCCACCCTGAACACTTACATGGTTATACAGTGCACTTCTAAAATAATTGTATCTAATCAAATGAAAGTGTAAAAGAACGACCTTGTGTCCATCACAGTGTCCAGTATGCTAGACCTTTTTATCAGTGATACTCAGCATACGTTAAATTTGTCATCATGTCCATCTTTTTAATTGGATTCCTATTCCTTTGCTAATTGTACTTGCAGGAATTTCCTGAATTCCTATTTTATTATAATCAGAAGGCTTTATTAATAATGCTTAAAGCTTTCTTGAAGTTACACCTCTGTTGTCTGGATGGATCCATCTGGAAATGTTGGTTTTTAATGTCTTCACCTATGGCTGCTGTTCTGGAGAAGTCTTCATTACTCTTCCAGCAGGCTGTAGAGCTGGCAGCTGAATGTGTAAGCTTATTATTTTAAGGATGAGAAAGAGATATGTTTAAATCTTAGCTCTAAACCCATCTTCTACATCGTTAGTCTTCATTATATCAAGAGAATGAACTCTGAAGTTACTGCAGTCTGTGCCTGCGACTTAGCCACCATCATGTTATGTCAGATGGAACAGGAGGCTCATTGCTGACCGCTCGGAGCTCAGGGCAGTGCTGCAGCACATAACGTGAGAGAGCCAAAGGCTCAAAGGTGAAACCAGATGTGGCTGAAGGAGTGGCTCAGCCCCTCCTTTCGTGGTATCTTCGAGTCACGAGGAGATGTTTTTGGGGGAGATAAGCTTAGCAGCATGTAAAGTACCACGTCATGGTGGAGCTGAGCACAAACACTTGTTTTGAATACAGGGGGTGGAATTTTGTGGTCCATAGTAGTTGTGAAAAGTTGGGGATTTTTAAGTCCAAAACATAGTTTTGCAGTGCAGTGAAGAAATCATTTTACTGTATTGTACACAGTGTATTTTTTTATTAAGTATTATCTCTGACTATTTAAACTCCTCATATATCTTATTTTAGAACATGTTCACTTTTGAAATCTCCCATAATACCACTGCTTTATTTCCCTGTACTGTAGAGAACGTCCAGGGAATTTCACTGTCTGATGCAGAGTGGACTCCCATCAGGACTCCATCAGGTTTTGCTTATTAGTACCTGGAGCAATACAATATTAATGGAATACAATATTAATGAAGTATTCAGAATGAGAAACTGGAGAGTTCCAGTTTTTTCCATCTATCTCCAACAGGTTGGCTTTGAGTTTTTGTTCAGAGATTTACCAAAGTACAAATAATGGCTGAAGCAGGGTAGATACTGCCAGCTTAACACCATGCCACAGCCCCGGTCCCAGCTCAGAAACACCACTGCGAGCTGTGGGATTCTAAGTGTGGGACTAAGAACCTGTGTGTGACCCTCTGTGGGTTAGTTCTAAGCTACTCTGGGGACATGAAGGCTTTGGGGACGTATTTTTCATCCATTTGAGGTTTTTTATTTACGCAGTGGGACGTTTTAATTTCACGCTGTGCCTATCTGCTGCTCCTCTCTTTGCAAATGTCGTGCACAGCGAGCAGGATTTAGTCAGCCCTTCCTGCAGGGCTGTCGTGTTGGTGAGCTGATGGTGCAAAGTGGTCAAATATTGACTGGTAAATTCAAGTATATTTAGAAGTGGGGCAATATATGAACTGAGAACAGACTGAACTTGCTGAAATATTGAACTTCTCAATCTTTTATTTGATATAAACAGCCAAAGCTTTAAAATACCTGTATTAATTCTTTAAACAAACAATCAAACAGACCAGAAAAACACTGACATGAATTAAAAAGTTTAATAGATTAAAACAGATCTTAAAATCCAAATAGTAACTCCTGTTATCACCAAGTTCCTTGTAGGATGAAGGCATTAACTTCAAGGCTGCTCTTCAGTATTTTCAGGCAATGTCCACGTTTTAAGAGACGGGGCAGTTGTTAGTGGGGAGAGCAAGGCACAAGTACAGCATGGGGAGTTGGAGCTCTTGGAAGGGGATGTGTAAGAAAATGTCTCTTTTGGTATATCTTTGAATGTAGAAGGCAAGGCATTATTGTAAAATGAGGAATTCTGTCTATAAAAGAAGCCATATATGAATTCAGATTTGATAATTGATGCCATAATTGATAACAGATGCCAGATTGATAACAGATGCCATAATTGAAGCAGAATTGCTTAGGAGAATCTGACAGCTTGTATGGGGCATCACGTGAAATTGTGTGATTCTGTAAATGATCACAGTGATTCCTGGTGTTTTATAACCTATCTGTTTGTGACACCATCTGCAAGTGGCTTGGGAGAAAATTCAGGGTGATCTAGACAGAAACACATTTTAATTTAAATGATATAAATAGAGTGCTATAAGCACTGCTGCTGGGCTGGTTCGTTTCCAGCAGCAAACTGAAAGGTGATTTTTTTCAGTGTGGACGAACGGAGCCAGACAAGTTTTGAAACAATTTTGTCTCTCAGGAGAATCAATTGATATGGATTTCAGCTTTTCCTAATTACTACTTGCTTCTGTTTTAATAAGAGCTGAATTCTCAGCTTTACAAATTCATTTGTTTTCATTTGCCAAAACAAAATTAATTTGTTACACTTCTCTTGTTTTTCAGATTTTAATAAGTGAAGACGAGCCTCAAAGTATTGAGTAAAGACGAGGATTTCTCCTCCTATCCAGAGCCTGTCATGGTAAACAGAAGTGTTCTGTTCTGTCAGGAGCCTCTATGGGCTACAATCTAAAAAGCATTAGAAAATTAATACTTACATGTGGGATTGTTGAATCTGAAGTGTACTGTTAGACTAGACTAAGCTAATGCTCTTTTCCCCCTATTACTCATATAAGGCTTTATTTTTCATGACTATTAATCGGGCTGCAGGAAGGAAAACTGCTTCTAATATATGTAGTTGTTTGTGTGCTTGTCTTTGGAAGTGTAGTAACTTCTGTAAGTTACTGAAATCAGTGTTCTCTAAACAATCCATCATCTCTGACCTTTCAGTGATCATTGATAGCTTGCTGTGTGGTGAGGAGGGCATTAAGTGACAGTGTGGAAGTTAACTGTAAAGCTTTGTTTTTCAGGATGAAGAGACTCAGCACAGCCTTGAATGCATCCAAGCTAATCAGATTTTTCCCAGGAAGCAGCTGATCCGAGAGGATGAGAACCTTCAGGTAATCACTGTTCTTCTCCTTGCCAGTTAAGATCACAGTGTGCCTTGTTGAGCTGTGTATTCGCTGGCCTCTCCTGATTTTCTTCTGTGAATCAGCACAGCAACAGGAGAAACACTTCTTGTGCTCAGGTGCTGTTGGATAGAACAGAGAGCTTGTGCATTGCAGAAGTTTCCTCAGTACTTGAAAAGTATAGCCACATACCCATGTTGTATTTTCAAGTGTTTTTTTCCTACACTGAGAATTTAATAATAATCCCTTTTTATCAGTGTTAGAAAAGTTTTTATTTCATAGTTGAGAACTGTGTTCCAACCTCTGCCCTGCCCCAGCAAGAACAAAACCTAAACAAACAAATAGCAAAAGCACCTCACGCTGCTGCTTGGGTTCTCTGCCATTGCTTCCTGCTACAGAGAAGCCAGGAGTCTTATGTAGAAGTAAGTAGATTTTTTGTTTGCTTTTTGATTTTTCTGAACTTCAGGTGTAATCAATTCAGATGATTTAACCATACAGACATCCTTCAGTTAACTGAGGAGCAAGTGTGTTTCGTTGTAATAGAAAGTATTTTTAATTGCCTTAAGCTGATGTAAAACCAGTCTAGTTTCAAGTTGAGCATTTACACGCCTTTCACCCAACTCAGCTAAACTGGGCTTAAATCTTATTTTTACTTAAACAATTGCAATTTTTATGTGCAACATACAGTTGCAGGTATAATTTCTTTCCAACTTATAAAGCAGCAGCATGTCAAGCATTTTCATATTAGCAGTGGAAAATGAGAGTCAAAATTATGATTTGATTGATTGCCTTACACTGTATAGCAGTCAAGTTTCCAGTCTGAAATGCTTAGTGAATGCTGGGGACTGCGGCGTAGAAGGTTGTGCATGATTTATGTTTTGCCTAATTTAGGATGAATTTAATAGCAAGATGGAAATGTCACTTTCTATTAAGTAAGGAGCAAGAGCATAAATCACAGTGTTGGACTGCTTGCCAGTTTTTTCATAAAAATGCAATCTTTTTACTGACTGAATGCATACAACTCAGGCAAGCTATGAGAAATTGGGGAATTGTTTAAAACAAAGCCTGCAGTTCCTTATTTTAATAATAGCTAGATTGGGTTCTCAGAGGTGTTTCATTTTGCATTGTTGTTATTGTGTGTTTGAGTGGATGCTCACAGGAGGGGTGTGTTTTGATAAACGCTTTCTAAAAGACTTCTCTTGCCTTTCTGAAGGTCCCATTCATTGAACTTCATGGTGAGAGTACAGAGTATGTAGGACGAGCAGAGGATGCCATCATTGCACTTTCTAATTACAGACTTCACATCAAATTCAAGGAGTCTGTTGTGAACGTAAGTGTTATTCGTGCTACTACAGTAATGCAGGTATTTTGAACTCAGTCCAAAGAAGAGAATTAGATGAAAATGCAGTGATCTTCCCTTTTAACGTTTGAGGTAATGAAAAATCTCTTTCTGTTAAAGGTGCTTCTCTGAAGTTGAATAGTGTCAATAAAATTTGATGCCTGAAGTTGAATTGTGTCCATAGTATCACAGATATAAGAGACTTGTGAATTTTACCTTATTTTCAGATTCCTGTGCATTTCTTAATAGAACTGTACATCCATTTCTAAGAACATATCTGGCTACTAAGGATCACAGAAATAGATTTTATGTGAAAATGAATTCAGTGAGCATTGCATAATCCCTTAATATGATGCTGACATCTTCCTGTCTTACAGATTATAATACGATTCGTAAACTGTGTAGAATTCACTGGGACACTGTACATGGCACAGAAGTGTTTTTGCAAATATTTGATGAAACCAGCAAGATAGGTTCAAACAACCTGGACATATTTCCCCCCTCCCATCAGGATGGGTTTTTCACCAGTCTCTTTAGTTCAAGACCATTCCTGACTCTGGCTAGGGGGGAATAATTGCCAGTATTGAATTATGAAGTGCTGAGTTCAGTGTGCAACACCAAAACTGATGGATGTTGTTCTAAAGCTGACAAAAGCAAGGGCAGCAGAAAAGAAGGCAGATGCCTGTCATGTACTTTACTGAGACATGTGCTGAGGTCTCCTGTGCACATTGCTGATACAACCTTTGATGCCATGTCAATCTTAAATTTAAATTCTTTTATTGCTTTATGCCGGAGCCAAATGATTAATTCTATTAAAAAAATAGTTTACTAATTGTTAAAATCTTCACTGTTTTGCATTGTCTCTAATCATATGGCTCTGTTCTTTAGGCTTACATGTGCCTCTCAGTTATTAATCACCTGAAGTGCCCCTTTAGTTCATGAGCTGTCAACATATCTGCTGGGCTAGTGAACAGCTGCATACAGCACCAAAGTGCTAAAGTTCTTGGTGTGTGTTTTATTCCAGCAAACAAAGGTATTATTTCTCAACGTGGCAGTTATTCAGAAAGCTGGCAGAACATTTCTAAAGGCAAAAATTAAAGTGGAAATCAGAGTGCTCCTGTCTTTCATTGCTGGCCAAACAAGGAAGATAGTTTGTGTGTGTGCATGCATGACGACAGAATAACTTTACTTTCCATTTCTTACTCTGTGGTCCAGGAATATAAGGTGGGACTCAGTCTGTGCATGGCAGTGGTAGCCAAGGTTCAGCAAGGTGCCCATGGCTCAACTGCAGTCTGGCCAGATGCTTCCCACTGAACTGTTGGCAACAGAAGGAAGGTGTGTCCTGAGGAACGTGTGTTGTAGCAGTCCTCTTCTTTGTGATAGAAACATGAATTTGAAGGCTGAATTTTCTCTATTACTGTAGTATTTAGTACTAGATTTGTTTGTTTTTATTTGATTTGGAGTCTGAATGTTGTAGCAGAGGAAAGAACTGAATGTTTAAGAGGAAGTAGCTGAGACCTGAGGAACAAGAGTAGCCCTAGCAATTGGGAGTTTGTCTTTAGAATGCCAGGAAGTGACTGAGTTACTTCACTAGAGAAGGCACTAATGCATGTACTGATGTATCTGTCCTTGGGATAACTGGAAAATAATTGTGAAGAATGACCAATTAAATATTTATGTGCAGTAACAGAAATTGATATTTTCTTAAATAAAGTATTATTTCAAGTTAGGAAGAAGTACATAAAATGGTATAAATATTACCATGCTAATTTTGCTTCACTGGCTTTTATGTCCTCTTAGTCCATTTGATGTCTCCAGGGTTTGTTAGTCTTTCTTTGGATGTCATCATTACACAGAATCACAGAATCACAGAATCACAGAATGACCCGGGTTGGAAGGGACCTCAAGGATCATGTAGTTCCAACCCCCCTGCCTTGCAGGGCCAACAAACATATACGTTTACTAGATCAGGTTGCCCAGAGCCCTGTCCAACCTGGTCTTGAACACCTCCAAGGACGGGGCATCCACAGCCTCCCTGGGCAGCCTATTCCAGGACCTAACCACTCTCCTAGTAAAGAAACCAGAGAAATCATTAACCAGAGAGATTGAATTAGATACTATAGGTGAAAGAGTAGAATACAATTTATTAGGGATGGCCACATAGAATTAGTAAATAACGTATTGTGAATTAGCAGTACTGGGACCAAAGGCAGACAGGGTTTGGAATGCCTGTAAGGATGAAAGGTATTTGCTTTTTAGGATACATTAGGATATTTAGGAACCATATTTAAATTGCTGAAGTTTGGAATAATAATCACTTTTGTTATTGTTGATCAAATGGTGATTTTCTGAAGGAATTCTTCACTGAGTAATCTTTGATTGTATTCATCTTGGTTTTTGCAGTGGTTTTATGTCACAGGCTCTTCAGAAAACTTCTGTAAGAAGATCTTTTAGGAAAAAGGGAAGTTTACTTACGTTGGAATTGTTTTTTCTTCTGTCAGTGATTTATGAAAATCACTGAATCAATATCCTAAGATCAGGTTTACTGTCAGCCTTCCCACCTCAGCAGAGAGAAGCATTTTGTGTATGAATGAGGATTCTTAGTGAGTATCTGTATTGTGGTGCTGTTAAAATGAATGAGTTCTGGTGTCTGAACGTGCAGCTGTTCCATGCAGGCATCTCTTCTTGAAGTAGGTGGAATGTTCTTGTGTGGTAGCTCTAGAAATGATCCTCCAGGGAATGCAAAACTGCCTGAAGGAAATGGAATCCAGCTAAAAATGGATTCCCAGTCTTTGTTTTTGTACCTCACTATTCTCTCTTTGTTTACAATTCAATAGACTGGCTGTCCAAACGATGCTTGTGAAACCTCAGTAAGTAGCACAATGTTGCTAGATCACTTGCTGCACCTGTGCTTGAAAATAAATACATTTAAATGTTGATAATGCTCACATTGCAACACTGCAGAAAAGAATTGTGTGCCTAAGTCCTTTCCATGGATAATTTCCTAGATCTGAGCAGCAGTAGGAATGTGGTGTTTTAAATGCAGAAACAAAAGGTCCCTTAGACCATGCATAAATTGAAAGGATTATGGCATTAAAAAGCATTGACTTGTATTTATCCGCAGGATGAAAATGCAGACACAACAGTGATATCTCAGTGCACATGAGAGGTTTGGTTCCCAGGCTGATCTCTATGGATTGGCTTTCCTTAAGAAAATTTCCAACTTTGCAGCTGGAATTTGTCTGATCATTTTTCTTGATGTAAGCTCATGGCATTTATGGGAGAATTAAAATATTAGTGTAGTTTATGAAACCATGAGTTTGAATGTAGCCTCTTTCAAATAGCGGATTTTGGACACAGGAGAAGAAAAAAGTCATACTAACAAGATGGAGGTTTTCAGTCCTGGGCTCAAATGAGTTTTTTGTGAGCTTCCCCTTGGCCTTTAGTGGAAAAATGATTTGTTTGGTTTCTTTCCAGTCTGACATGAGTATTACAGCTGTGTTGCATCTGGGCTTAGCCCTCGTGTCGATCCCAGGTCCTCCAATTGTGTGTTGGTCCTGAAAGCAAAAAAAGGGGCTAAATGCCTATAAGACAAGTCTAAACTGTAACGTAGGTGTAATTAAAAGCAAAATCTGATTTGGGTATTCCTTGTGAGGTCTGTGAGCAATATTACGCCTGGAAGGGTTTGAACTCCTCCACCTATGAGAGTCCTCTAAGGCCTTCTGAGGTGATCTTGCAGCATCTGTACCTCCACGTGCTGTATCCTTCTGTGTTTCGGGACGTAGAGCACATAGCTTTGACCTCATACTATGTAAAGTAACCAGTATGCAGCGTAACCCTAACATTACTTCAGGCTCAGAAGCAGGAAAACAAGAAAGTAGTAATTACAGCTCGTGGCCCCCGAGTTACACGTGGCATCCAGGAGAGTCTGAAGCCAAGTGGTGTGCAGGGTAGAGAGCAGCATATCCAGTCTTCAAGGATCTGTCCTAAAACAGCCTGGCCACAATCCAGTGTGCACTACTTGGCCTCATGGTCAGGGACTGGGCCAGGAGCTGGGTTGTTTCAGCAGTGTAAACATTGCTTTTCTTTTTCTGGGTATGGAGGTACATTTCTCTAACTATGTTTTGTGGCGCTGTCAGGTGACAGCTCCAGTAAATAAAAATTAAAGGAAAGATTACTTCCAAGAGAAAAAAGGTTGAGTTGTAAGATGCTTCTGTTTAAAACGAGATTGATTTTCAGGAAGAGGTAGTCAAGAAATGCATTGCAAGAGCGTAGTGCTGTAGTGCTCTCTATCATGTGCTGTGGCTGGCCTTTGATAACAGTGCATGTTTCTTTGTATAAGAGTGAAAATTACTGCTTCACTGCTTTCTTTAGATAGATGTTAGTGTATGGTGAAGTGCTTGCATATAAAATTGAGGGCTCTTTCAAGAGCAAACTAACTGCATGGGGTGTCTGCCTTGCTGTGTGCTTCAGCCTGAAACGTGTTAACAGTGCAAATGGAGGAGTATCCATGGGAAGGGAGGGGAGGGTGAAGGTGGATAATGCTGGAGTTTTTGGGGTATTGGGAGTAAATGACAAGAAGGAGTTTGAAAAGGATCGGGTATAGATCTTTATGGCTGGAAAAGAACATTTAAAAGACTGATACGAAGGCAGTCCTAAAGCAAGAAAAAATAGATGGGGAGCCATGTGTAGACTGTAAAGAGAATAAAGAATGGCTGCTGAGCAGAGGGCAGATTGAAAAGGAGTAGAAGAAAGGCTGCTTTGTAAGAGAGGAAATCAGAAATAATGCAGAAGTGGAAGAATAGTTAGTATGTCATTAAGTGCAGGGAGAGGAAGAGGAGATAGAACAAGGCTGGTGGGAAGAGGGAGCAAGATGGGTGCTGGAAGGAGTGCAATAGAAGAGACCTTGGAAAAGAGGAATAATAGCAGGTAAAGGAACAACTGACCTATGAAGGATGCTTTCTAGGTCTCGAATCACGCAGTAGGAGAAGGGTATCTTTCTGTGTTGGTGCCACGTAAGCTGATGGTGGTTTTAAATCATCTATTGATGTATGGGAGACTCTGGTCAGGAAGGAGGGCTTGGAGGGTTCTGGTCCAGTCCCTTATTAGACAAATTGATCACAATTTTATTTACCTTGCAAACTAGACTCAAGTTGGAGAAATTGCTGATAAAAATAAGAAGTAACAAAAGTACATCTGATGCTCTTGTAGTTCTTTACTTTGGTATCTAAGCCCATCATCTTCAGTGTACCAGTTCTACCTGCTCACTTGTTCTACCAGAGCTGGGTGGTTCTGCAGTCAATTTTATCTTAATGATGGCAAATAAAGAGGAGGCTTGGCTGAGAGGGTGCATGTTTGGACACCTGTTGATGTTGCTAGTCATGTAATTTACTTTAGACTATTGCTAAAACAGTGCTAAGACTGAGAGCATGGACTGAAATTCAAGTTCCAGCTCTGAATACCCTGACTGCTGGGCTGTCCAGTCAGACTTCACCCTGTGTAGGCATCTTCATGCTCAGAAGGTTTCTTGTGGCTCGTGTTTCTTAGACAGGTTTCTTCTACCTCCTATTTTTGATTCCTTCTCAACTTCCATTAAAGTCAGGGAACACTTAAGCTTTGTGATGCCTGAATAGAAGCAGTCTTGGCTCCACACCTCGGATCCTTCACTGGGAGTGACTTTTGAGGATGTTTGCCCAAAGTCACACAGGCACTGTCAGAGCAGGGTTTAAAGCCATCATGTAATCCCCAAGGCAGAACTTAAACTGCTGGATCCCCACTGATGACAAAGAAGAGGAGAGCATTTGAATGCTTCTCTGATAGCTTTTGTATTCAGGAATCTCAGTGGCAGAGGTTTTGCTGCCTTGTATAATGTTCAGTATCATCTCTAATAGGCGTTTCAACACTTCTACACTTGGTCTTAAATCCTGTAACTGCGTTTGGAATTCAGACAATCATGTATGAGATTCTTGAGTACTAACTTTTGTCGTTTAAGACCACAATGTAGGTTTGCCTGTCTCGGATAAAAGTCCAAAGCTATTAATGAAAACTAATATTTTCATTGTGTGGTTTCTTCTCATCTTTAAAGGTACTCGCATGTACTTACATGTTCTGCCTGATCAAGCTTCTGCAAGTTACATATGCCCAAAAACACTGCAAGTTCATATAATTGCACCTTTAAAAATGAATGATTCAGCTTTATTACTCTACATACAGCTGCTTTGATCACAGGTGTTGACTTACAAATGCCAAAGGTTTTCACTAAATAAAGTATATAAGAAGCATGTAGACTGCAGCGGTGTGGTAAGAGGAATCTTGCTTTTGTTTTCTACACCACTGGCTGAAATTACATTTCATAAATCTCTAAATTTGGACCTACAAGAGAGAAGCTTCCACGAGGGAGGAGTTTGTGGGTTTCTGCTGCTTTTTCTGCCTTCACATATGTCACCAGTGCTGCAGTCCTGCAGTCCCTGATAATTTCAGCTATTTTCATGGTATCCCTTAAGGTTCTTTGGCTGCACAGCAATGGACCTAGAAACTTCACTGATCTATGATTCCATACTTCAGAGCTGATGAAGTAACTATACCGAGTTTCCTTTGCTTTTCTCTCTCTCTTTCTGTCTCCATACAGTCCTATAATAAATCCTTGTGAAATATGCCAAGGAATTGCAATGTTAATGCCACTTGAAATTAAATCATATAATCTTTTTAATTGCAGGTTCCGTTGCAGCTTATAGAAAGTGTTGAGTGTCGTGATATATTTCAACTTCATTTGACTTGCAAAGACTGCAAGGTTATAAGGTATGACTAGGACGAATGCTGAATGGGGGGTCAGTGTACCTTCTGTGTAATGTGAACAGCTGTGATGTTTTAAGGTCGTTTTTTTTAATTATTTCACGTGCTTTCTTTCCCCTGAAAGATTTTCTTCTGTCTGCTTTAGTGTATGATGGGATGGGATTAAGATGTCTGCTTGCTACTATACATTGTAGCAGACCCTAAGAAGCTATCTTACTTTATTTGGATTTTAGTTTCACAGTTTTTTCTCTGCCTTAGCATGTAATACTGGACATAAAACTAGATAAAACACTGACTCACGCTTCTTCGAAAAAATGTATTAATCAGCATTTGAGGCTGAAGAGTGGGGGCTTAAGATACAGGTTTGTGCAACCCTCCATGACACCTTCAGGCTGGATGGCACCAGCCACCCTGTGTTTTGACAGCTGTCAGAGTGCAGAGGCTATCCTTAAGGAGAAAGTAGCCTATTGGGAAAGAAGGCCTGGGATTAAGGTACAGCCAGGTCTGCAACCCACCTTGGTTCACAGCAGGTTAAACAGCATCCTGTGGAAGGGAGTGTTAATTTGTTTCTGTCCTTCAGCAGGTCTTCAGCATCTGCCCCTGGAGTCTCTGAACTTCACTGTTTCCTATTTTTGTGCTGGAGAAATTAATTTTGATCTATAAACTTTAATTAACAAGAAAGGAGTGTTTTTCTGATTAAATGTTTGCTGGCAGTACCTTTCATATAATGAAATGAGCCCCAGTCACATCTGAGCACTCAGAATGTTTAACAGGTCAGCTGCTTCTTAAAATGCTGTATTTTGGTGAGGTCTGATTTTATTTCAGAAGTAATATTTAGTTTAATTTGAATTAAATATTTAACTTCCTCTTAACTTGTAGCTCTTGACATTTAAAAAAAAACACACTCTTCCTCTCTACATTAATTTAATTCTCTTCAATTGTACAGTGAATACAAATTATTTGTATTTATGACCTCCATCATGAATTTTCATTCAAAATTGCAGCTCCTACAACCAGTACCTGATGCCACTAACTATTGGTAAACCATGAGTTGTGGGGCTGAGAAGCCAAACTTAGAACTTGTGTGATGTTTTCATCAACAAGGCAGTTGGTGTTTTGAACGTCAGGGCTCAAATGAAGATGGTTTTGAAAATGACACATAATAACTTCAAAAGAATTTGAAAAATGGGATATTTAGGTGAGATGTATCTTGTCTGACCAGAGACATTTAATAGATAATTAACCAGTCTAAGCTAATATTCTGGGCTCACTTTATAGTCAGTGATGAGGAATAAGCACAGCCAGGCTGCACTTCCTCACAGCTATTCCAGGTATGTTTTGTAAAGCAGCACAAATTGGACGTCCTCTTCCTTCCACTGTCTGACTTTGAGATATGTACAGGTAGGGATGGTAATCCTGCCCTTAGAGAATACAGATGCTGTCATTAACCATGAATGTAGCTGAACACAGACCGAGCTGAATGCAAATACTTGGTGAATATTTTGTAGCTATAAAATCTTGAAGAAATCTCTCAGAAAGATAAATAAAAATGAAAACAAATTACTGCTCTTATTTCCGCCCTGTTATTCTGAAGGGGCCAGAGATCCTCATTGAAATAAACCAACGCCATTTTAATATGCTGCTTTGAAGTTTAGTTTCTCCTGTGCAGGGAATGTTCCTGCTTGTTGTTGATGTTAGTCTGCCAGGTTTGGCAAAGCTCAGATTCAGCAACATGATTAAGGCCAGCAATGAGAATCTTAGCATATGTGGTAAGGGAAAATAATGTAAGATTTCAAATACTGGAGTTTGTCCCCATTGATAAGTAGTACATTGTTCAGTATATTGTTCAGATGGATTTTGCTTCTATGTATGATGGAAAATGCATTCTTGCTTGCAGGAACATACTAGATAATAATGAATGTTCTGAGCTTAGTGTCCATCTGAGAGCAAGATGCCACAACCACCCTGCTTTTGTGTGAAGGCTGCATGCTGAACTCAGTGATATTGTCCACCATTTAAACGAGGTGTCTGCATAAATGTATTCCTCATTCATGATGAGTAAGGTGTACTGTTGGTTTATTCCATTCATGAAATATTGCTTTCATGTTTAGAGTTCAATGTGGACCCCTAAGAATGTATTTCTGTATGAATATCCAAAGGTTTCATTTTTGCTGTTCATTAGAATGTGCAGAGAAGCAGAACTAAGTTATCTGTAAGGTGCTTGCTCTCATTTTTTTCACTTTCATGGAGGTTTTCATAGCCTATCAGATCTTATAATCTGGCATCTGTTACTGAGAATTAATAGATAAATGCTTCTTTCTGTGACAGGTGTCAGTTTTCTACTTTTGAGCAGTGTCAGGATTGGCTTAAGCGTCTGAACAATGCCATCCGCCCTCCCTCCAAGATAGAAGACCTTTTCTCATTTGCCTACCACGCCTGGTGTATGGAGGTGTATGCCAGTGAAAAGGAGCAGCATGGGGATTTGTGTCGGCCAGGTATGTGGAAACACTTTGGGGTTCATCACGGATGGACTGACCACTGACTGCCTGGTTTCTGCTGAAATCCAGACCATTCCAAAAAAAAACCCAACCAACCATCAAGCCCACAGAAAACCCACAAAAGCAAACAATATCAATATCCTTTTTTTTTCTATTTAAATTATACCTGAAGAATTTCTATCACTGGAACATGTTGCCCAAGGAGGCTGTGGATGCCCCATCCCTGCAGGCATCCAAGGCCAGGCTGGATGTGGCTCTGGGCAGCCTGGGCTGCTGGTTGGTGACCTGCACACAGCAGGGGGTTGGAACTGGATGAGCACTGTGGGCTTTTGCAACCCAGGCCGTTCTGTGGTTCTATATGGACTTCTTTTACATCAGCTCTTGCACTTCCTCAGTGGCTGTATTGTGTAATTCACTTGCAGCAAGCACCTTCAATGTCTTGCATGTGTGGACTTCTGCATGGTGTGAAGTTTGTTCTGACTGGACAAATGAGAGATTAGCTCCTACCATAGCTACTTCAGGGTAAAACAACAACAACAAAAAACAACTGTGCAAAACTGCACCTCAGTGTTGTGGGGAAGTGACTGTGGTGTTTTTAATTTAGGTAGTCACATATAGTACTGATAACATTTTGTTCACCGTGGCAGTAACTCATTCTAAAACATTCTGTACTGATTATACTCATTTTTTAGTAATTACCTACAACAGTCACCTTTAGCATGGATGTTGAGGTAAAGAAGGAAATCTGAGCTGTGAGTTTCACAGCTGCAGTAGTGACCTATTTTTAGTTCAATACCACCTGAACTGGATAGTTAGAGAAGTCCATAAGTAAATAAAAACTGCAAATTCCTGCCCTGTGGTTATAGCACTTGCTTGAATATGAGGAAGTCTGTGTTCCAGGCACCCTACAGTCTGAGCCCCTCTACATTCATACATCTTAGAAAAGCACTTTCATTATCAGAGCCTGGTTAGTGGAGGGGAATGGTAGTGTGGTGTGACACCTGTCACTGGAACTGGTGTGAGGCTTAGCAAAGCCTGCAGTTTTCTTGATGTCTGAGGAAGAGCAGCCAGTAGGTGGCACCCAGGTGGGAGGAGGTGTTCTTTGGACCTGGTTCTCCTCCTGCAGTTTATGTGCTTCATTAGTGATTATTGAAAAAGGTAGAAGAATCATCGGAGCAGATTTTAAAATTCAGATCTTTCCTCTCCTAAGTAAATTCATTAGCTGGAAGATGATAGAAATGTAGGTTTATTAAATCTCCTTTGCGTCCTTTTCAGATAGGCTTCAACCTAACAGTAGGTTATGCAGAGCAGCATTCACTTTGTGATAAACCTTTTTTGTCTTAGAGATGTATCTATGAAATTGGTAAGTAGTAACTTTTTCTCCTCTGTAGCTTGCTTATTTCTAATGGTAGATGTTGTCCTCCTATAAAGAATTAAACTGTAGTTAAAATAAACCAATGGGAATATAATTAAAAAAAACTAATCCAAGTCATTGGATTTGCATTGGTTTATTTACATCAAAGCAGCCCAGTATTTGATAGAGATGGATAAAAATACTGAACTGCTTCAAAATGTATCTAAATATCAAATTCTGGGGAAAAATACATTCTAAAGCACTGTCCATGTATGTAATGGGAGACTTGAACTGTGGTTATGTGATCAACGCTTACAGTTATAAAGCACACATCCACAATTTCTGTAGCTTTCTCTTGAATCTTGGGAGTTGGTTGGCTGTGCTTAGGAAGTTAAAGATTGTCCATCTTGGCTCAAAAGGCCTCTCAAAATATCCCCGTTTCAGCAGGGGCAGACAGAATGGTAGGGCTGTGGTTTCATTTCTTGGAGAGAAGAATCTGGTTTCTTGATGCACAGAGTGGCTGTAAACTAGGGGGAGAAATTGAACATAATGTTTCATTTTCATGTGTTTCTCTAAAACACATCAGCAGTATGTGGCACTGATGATTGGAGATACTCTAGTATGCTCATTTGCTGCCCAGACTGTTAATTCAGCGTGTGCCATGAGTTTTAGTGGCCATTCCTCACAGCAGCTGATAGTGAAGCCCATCCTCAGTGTATCAAGGGCATGCTGCTCTTCCAATAGAACATTTAGAGACAGAAATAAAAGGCAGTGATAAAGAAGAGCAGGACAGAAGTGGTGGACTGGCCAGAATGTATTGTTCTAGTTTCATTTCTGCACTTGAAAAAGGGTCAAAGGCCTGTCCTCACAGAGAGGACATTTCAGGATGATCTATTCTAGGTGGCCAGAAGATAATAAATTCAAGCTCATGCAGGCAATAAGAGTTCATGTGAGAAGTGGGAAAATGTTGGCAAGCTCCACTCCAATCGATCTGACAGTAGGAAAGTAAAGCAGAATGCAGTGCCTCTGTGTTACTGAGATTGACCTTTTTGAAGATTCACAGCCTAGGAGGTAGAATAATTTCTTTTTCTTTCTTTTTGGAAACTATTTTACCAGTGCCATGATGGAAAGTGAGTAAGTGATGATGGGCACTCAGGTCCCTGGTTTTACCAATGAGCCTTGAAGAAAGAGTGTTCTCTGTTTGCACACAGTGCCATTCTCCTATTTAAGCTTTCAAACAGCATGAGAAAAACAATCTCATTAGACACAGCAGATCCCTTGCATGTGGTAAAGCACGTCTAGAATTGCACAGTGCCATTTTCAGCACATGAACTGAGCTGTGAAAATGAATGACGTTGTAGCTTTTCTTTCATGATTACCTATGTCTTGTGGTTGGGCCATTATCTTTATTCTTACTTCACCTATTTCTCTGTATTTATCTCCAATTGCTTGGTAATATCACAGAAGTGTTTCAGGCATGGACCTTTACATCCCCAGGACACGTGTGTCTGCACGTATGCCTCACGTATTTAAAGACATTGAAGGCTTTCTGAAATATGTAAAAGAAAGATGTAATACTTAAGGCATTGATTTTTCGGTACATTTTTCTCTCACCTGCTGCCTCAGGATTTGGTGGTAGTGGTTTAAAGGGACCAGCAGTAGAATGACTTGCAGAATCCTTTTTTTCTACTGTTGCTCAAACATTTACATCTGTTGTAACGTAGGCATTTTGTACAAGTTATCTTCTTCTACACTCTTAACTACCATCAATTCTCCAGACTCTATCAAAGTACTTTTTCCTTTTTGTATATTTTTCAGCTGCATTTTAATAATTTTAAAATGATGTCCAGGAAAAAATGGAGCTCATTCTTTTAATATATTAAACTTCATGTTAGTGTCTAACAATTACAATTTAATTCTCCTCACCTCTCTGATTTATGCAATTTAGAGATAGAGGTCTGAGATGCATGTTAACGTACAGAGCTTACTTGTTTTTCTTGCACGAGCCTACAGAGGCAGGTTGTTTTAGAGAAAAACACTGTTTTATGGATTTGGGCATTTCCAGAGAGCTGATCAGGGAGAGCCATCAATACCGGCTGAGTTACTTATGCTTGATGCAGGTTTTCAAACAGGGTTATGGAAGGTGGACAATATTTCTGAAATGTTCTTTCCTCTGTTTGGTATTTAATGAGCATGGTGTCTTTCTCTGTTTTGGAAGGGAGGAATCTTGTTATTTCACCTTTATTTTCTCTCTTTGCCTTTGATACCCAGGAGAACATGTAACTTCAAGGTTTAAAAATGAAGTGGAGAGGATGGGTTTTGATATGAACAATGCCTGGAGAATTTCCAACATCAATGAAAAGTACAAGTAAGTTATGTGGGCTGCTGATCTGCAGCCAGACAGCATCTCAAAACACCACTTTTTTTATAGCAAGTTACTGGAACTTTTTCCAAGTTCTGCAGTTCCTAATAAGGGACAATTAAAATTATGATTTTTTTTTGATGTTTTATAGCATAAATATACTTTCAAAGTAGTATGTAGTGTTTTGTTAACATACTAAAATTTTGCAGGCTTAGAAATATCTGATTTTGATGTACCTGCTGGAGATCTCCTTAGAGAATAAGCTTTCTAGTGCAAGAAGGGGAAGCCTTAAGAAGACAGCAGAGCGGTGCTGTACTGAACTTATAAAAAGTTTTTCTAACATACCTTATTCTCTAATTTAAGACAGAGTCTTGTGGGAAAAAATATAGTTTGGATGAGTCAAACCCCAAAAATAAGTGGGGAAAAAACCTTTTCCTGAGAGTATGGATAAATAAATGTCCCCTCTTCTGTCTGCTGGGTCAGAGAGGAATGTTTGTCTGTTTATGGTCAGTAGGAGTGTACTGCTGGAGCCCCATCCAGTTCAGTGCAAAGCCAGCAGTAACACTTGGTGATGGAACATGTTTCATTGCCTTGTCTGTGGAGGATAATGACTTGCAGTTGGAAGCTGCTGTTAGTGCGTGAGCAGTATGTGTCTAAAAATCTAGCCTAGTAAAAACAGTAAAGAATGCTGAAGAAAAAGAGAACTTCAATGCCATAAGGAATCAGAATGATACAAATGCTTCATTCTTGTGGCCAGCACTTGAGATAGGGTTATTTTTTCACCACAATTGATACATTTTTTCTGAATTTTTTCACTCAAACCTGTCCTTGCTCAGTGAATGTCTCTCTTTTTAAGTTCCTTCATGTAACTTCATTGTAGGAGTGTGTATTCTATTTTCAGTAAAACATATTAGGTATTGAACTTACTTGATTTTTTTTAAGGATATTCTCCTACTAGTATATATATTTTAAAATGAGTTATAAAAATTGCTGTAGTAGACTACCCAGAGCCATAATGGAGTTAGAACAAGCATCACACTGCTAATTCTGCTTGTTTCCCATTTTTTCCACCTACATTTTAGGTAGAAAGGAGGAGGAAGTTTTTCAGCCAGAGGGTGGTGAGGCACTGGCACAGGTTGCCCAAGGAGGCTGTGGATGCCCCATCCCTGCAGGCATCCAAGGCCAGGCTGGATGTGGCTCTGGGCAGCCTGGGCTGGTGGCTGGAGACCCTGCACACAGCAGGGGGTTGGGACTGGATGAGCACTGTGGGCCTTTGCAACCCAGGCCATTCTGCAATTCTATAAAAGAACATCCAAAATGGACAGCATTTTATTATGAGAGAATTCAGTTCTGTTAGAATTGTAACCTGGATGGTATGTGTGCGACTCAGGTACTTTGTGACCCAGTAACTGAGTGGTTAATTCTTTAGCTTGGAGAGAATGTAGAGGTTTTTTTGTGTGCCCAGTTTATTTCAGCTGATGGAGTCTCAAATGATCAGCGTACACAAACAGAAATCTTCTAATCCTGATCTGCACCTTGCTGTTCACAGTAATTTTTTAATATGCTAGGGAAAAGCTTCTTAATGTACAATGAAACAGGGTCTAACAAAACTGCTGGACTGATCAGGTATCAGGTCCCTTATCGTGTTCTTTGGTTCACGTTGTGTAGGTAGTGTGTAATTGCTCTGTGCTTCTTACACCCAACCCTACGTGCTGCTTTTCTCACAGGCTCTGTGGGAGCTACCCCCAGGAAATTATAGTTCCTGCCTGGATCACGGATAAAGAGCTGGAGAGCGTGGCAAGCTTTCGGTCTTGGAAGCGCATCCCTGCTGTTGTGTACAGGTAGGCACTGGAACAGCTTTCACCAGACACCAGCTGAGATGTTCTAGCAAATAAAAGCTGAAATAACTTGGAACCAGGAGTCTTGGCTTGCAATGAAAAGCATTCAGGCTCTGTGGGCTGCAGATGTCAACTCAGTGAGCTTAGATAGTCTTTAATGAAAGTGTTAAAGATCTTTTAAATTAATAATTTTATCTCGTATATTCAAAGTAATTAGAGGCCTACCTCACATCTTACCTTGTTCTTGTGTGTGACATGATGTGGATGGATGATTCTTGAAGGCCCAGGATCTGCCAAGGTAGAACTGGGGAACTAGGCTGGAAAGAGGCAACAAAACCTGGCACAGTCCCCTCTGCACTGCCTGTGGGAGCCATACCCAAGCTGATCTGCTCAGTTATCCACTCCTGGCTTCTGCTGCTCTCCTCCAGAAGGATCCCAGAGGCAGTTTATGTGGATGAGCAGAATAGGGCCTGGGAAGCACGTCATCCTAACAGTTCAGACAAGGATGCCAGGGTGCTCTTGTACAAGGAAAGAAGTTCAGACCTGCGATTAAATGACAGCCAAGTGTGATGTGTTCACCTTGATGGTTTTGGGGGTTTTGTCTCCACGTTTGCTACTTGCACGTATACATCACTTTATACCTATTTAAATCTCCAAGAATGTGTGCACAGCAGCACATATTGGCCCTTGTCAAGCCATTTATAAAGTAAGACAGACGTGTTCAGTCTGAGTGTGAATAATGGTTCGTGTCTTTTAATTCCAGATGTGTTGTGGTAGCACTCAGCATTGTGTGTCCTGCAAGGCATTCATAGGGCAGCATCTCAGTTAAGGTAGTTATGTATTTTGAAAATGTGAAAATGAAAAAATGTAAGGTGGAGAAATTGATGCAAGTGAAGAAATGGTAAGTAGCATCTCTAGCTAGGTACTCTTGCCATCTTTCTTTAGTTCTCACCTGGGCTTTTGGAAGGTGAGTCATGCAGAAGAGAAACACAAGGAGAAAACAGATACTCAAACCGTGCACTATAAACAAGAACAAATCCTAGAATTATTTAAAACTCATTTACAGAATAACGCATTTGTTAGCTCCGTCTGCATATTTATATAGCTTTAATCAGGCAGCTTTTTCCTTAAAGTAAGTCCAGCAGTTGTTCATAGGATAACTGCTTTTCTGAGACATTTGTTAGCAGCTTATTTAGTAAGAAATATATTTCAGATTTTTTTTTCCAAGTATTCTGGGACCTTTGTATGCATATCCTCCCATAAATGTTTAAAATCTCTTCAATTCATTTATTGTCTGATTTTTTTAAAAACATAGCAAATACTGAGAGTTCCATTAAATCTGCCCACTCTCTTTTCTTTGAAACAGAGAGAGAAAAAAGCTGCTTTCTGAGCTGCAGGTGAAATTCAGAGGTCAGAAAAGTAGACAGAATCGTATGACCTTGGTCAGAGGAGCAGGTACGCAAGAGTTAAGGATAGGCTACAAAGCACCATTTATGAAGGATAAGAATGGAGCTTAATGAATGGAATGAATAAAGCTCCATGAATGGAGAACAGATCAGTTTGTGGCAGCAGACGGATGGTTTTGAATCCTCCTATCTTTTCTCCTTTTTTCTCTCTAGAACGCAGTGGTAGCATCCTCTCCAGACGTTCAGGAATTGCCCCCATCTTCTGTTCACTCTGTGATGGGAAAAATGCTTTCCAGTACATGCTGATTTTTTTTAGACATAGGTACTTGATTGTTATGGTAGTACATAAGTGCTTGTATGTATAAAAGAGAGCAGTGTAGTTCATATATGGTTTTGTATCCAGCTTCCAACGCCTTATTTCAGAGCTTTGTGCCCTTGATGCAGTTGTCACATAGTTGGGCACACTTAACATGGGGAAGCATTGCCTCCATTCTCACTATGCAGGAAAAGTAATGGCTTTCTGAGCATCGTGGGTACAGCTGCGTTCTGGAGGTTTATGGGATGGTGATTTAAATGGTTGAAATGCCTCACTGACTGAAATTGTTCAATTGCTGGCATTAATATTCGACTGCTCAGATGAGTCTACATATGTTAAATTACAAGGCAATATTTCATTTGTATCTTTGTTCCAGTGAGAGAAAAGTTTCCCTTTTTTTAGTTTCTTTTTCCTTTATCTCGACACTTAGTAATAGATTTTTGGGACATTCACTTCATCGTTCTGCACTCCAGTAGAAGCCAAATCAGCTGCTGCTTGATGATCCGTGTGATTGGAAATCCATATATAGTTCTCTCTTTATATATGTGACATAAAAGCAGCTCTTTTTCCTTACTTTTGAGGGAGTAATGGGCAAAAGCTCATTTAGCATTATTATCTGCTGAATGATTTGGGGGCTATTGATTTCGTTATTTATTGATCACATTTAATAACTCTGCTCTTATTGCTTTACTTCAGGGAAGAAAGTAATAATGTTTTAAATACAGCCGATAACAAGTCTCAGATATTTCCTGAGTGCTGGGACGAGGCAGCAGCAAGGCAGACACTTGGCTACAAAAACCTCTTTGCTCTCGTAAAGCATCCAAAAGCTGTGGCAGCATCCAGAGTCTGGGAAGTTGAACAGGCTGAGTTCAGAGGCAAACTTCAAAAAATACTCCTCCTAGATTGCATTTCCCTGTGCTCCTAGGAGCACTGCTCCTATCTGATGATCGTATTTCCAGAAAAATGTGACACCTGGTTTCTGCAGTTTCCCTCAGTGCTTGCCTGTTTCAAAATCCAGGCACGTCTTGAGGCAGGTAAATCTGGCCTGGAACAGGTTCTGTAGCTTACCTGTCTTTGGTCCCAGAAAGTCGGTGTTAGGAAGAAGCCTTTGGGAGTTTTAATGAATGAGACAATACAGGGGGCTTCATCTACATTACACGAACGTTATCGTGAGCTCCTGAGAACCTGCTGAGCAGTGAGCTGTGTTGGAGGTGCCTTTGGGTCTCTCACACTGCTGAAGGTTACTGCCCATGCAGGCAGTGCTTCTGCCAGCACAGGAAGCAGAGGTGACCAGAACTCTGCATGTACCTACTCTCTGAATTACAGTAATGATTTCTTTGGTTGCAAGTGCTGGTAGTTAAGTAGTGCTGTGCAGGGAGCTGTGCAGAACTTTATTACTGCTGCTTGTGGTTGCAAGGACTTGCTGGATTTATTGTTGTACTCAAAAGGTTGCTTGAACAGAAAGATTAAGCTTATGCAGAGGTGGGCTGTACATCATACAGTTATATGGTGCTTTATAATGGTTTTTATAGTTACTGAGTGAGTAATAAACTATGGGCCTTCTATTTTCCTGTCTACAGGCTGCCTGTTACTGTGTCTCTAGGAGGCTAGAAGGTCTGGGTGGAAGGTTTGGTTTAATATTTTTAATTCTCTTTTTATTTTGCTACTGCAGTGTGAATGATACCATCTTATCCTCAGGTCCATCCCAAGGGACCTCAGAATCACACTTAAACTATTGGCTATTTTTTGTTTGTTTGTTTTCCTGCAGCTTTACTGTAAATAGAATTGTCTGCTGCTTTCTGCTTAGGAGTATTAGGGCTTCACAGCCATCAGCGAGCTCAGCTCCAGTCCTGGTGGTTCTGTTATTCAGGGTGTAAATGGGAGGTGAGAGCCTGGAGATGAAAATACAACTGTTTATGATTCTGTGAAAATGATCCTGCAGGTAGGTGGTAATGAAATCCCAGAGAACATATGGGAGAGTAAATGAGCTTATCTAGGTGTTCAGAATAGAATTATTGCATATATAATGATGTTTTATTTTCCTTTGTTACTTCTGCCAGCGTACCAGGGAGCTGGGCAGCCTCTCAGTGAGCGGCATACATTTTTTGCTCAACTAAATTTTTATCAATAGTTCTGCCTCTGGAAGGCAGTTCATTTCAGCAGCAATCCATTTTCCTTTGCGTGGAGCTGGCTGGCACCTGTTGGAAATGCGTGGCATTCAGATTGCTTTTCCTTTGCTTCTGTTAATGCAGCGTGTCAGTTGCTTCCTGTCAGTGAAAGAATTTTATATGAAACCATTACAAAAGAGCTGTGAGAAATCCTTAGAATACAATATCACCAAATACTTCAGAATTCTCAGTTTTTCAGCAGCAGGTCTTAACCTGACGTCCACATTGAGCGGGCAGTGTGAGGCAGCCTGTTGCTGCTCCCTGCAGTGCTCTGAGATGTGCTGAGCTCTGGCAACGGATTATAAACCAATTTCTGGCACCTGAGCACCCCAATAAATTGGTTACAGAGAGGAAAAAGGTGAGACGTGTTGGTGTGGATGGGCCTTCTTCCTGCTCAGGACTGTGGTGCTCCTGAGCAAGGAGGGCACTGCCTAAACACACCTTTATTGGGGGGATGTGTGTCTGCAGGTCATTGAAACAGCAGGGAGAGCAGGTGGGTAAGTGGTAGAGTCATTCTGATGGGCTGTAAGGCAGGGAGTGAAACCTTCTGGTGTCCCACTCCTTGGTACCACTCAGTCACCACGTGGCCTGAGCACAGTTGTGGCTCTGCTCTTCCTTTGCACCCCCACTTGCAGTGCCTTCCTTGTGTGGCTGAGGTCCTGTGTCTGGGGAACATCAAGGAAGATGGTGTAAAAGCCATGTGTGAGCACTGCTGTGAATGGGAAACTGTGCTGGCAGCAGTGGGATGTGTCAGCATGGGGACAGCAAGAGAGAATTAAGTGGTAGTGTTTCAAAACAGCTTCTTTTATTAAGAGTAGATTATAATGATAAGTTTCTAACCTGTTTTCCAAAGCATGTTTGCAGCAGTTGGATACTCTTCAGTTACTTCACATCTGTTCCTTATGTGTGGTCAATTAAAAAAATAATAATACTTAGTAATTCTTAAGGCATTTAAAAAAACATACATATATTTTTGGTAGACTTCACTGTGTCTTATTTTCCAGTCTTCCGAAGTTTCATCAGTGTATAGAGTACTTAAAGTTTATATCCCATTTTAGAAGAAAAATGTTCAGTTAATAAGCAGGTTTTCCTTTTTCATTGCTACTTAGGTATCCACAGAAAAGTTGATGTGCTTGTGCATTCATTACCAGCCTGGCACCACACTGGTGCTTACGTGGAGGAGAGCAGTGCTGCTGGTGCTCTGCAGCAGCTCCTGGGTGCTCTCCTGGAGGATGTGGTTGGTGTGAGAGGCAGCAGGTGAAACACAGCCCACAGAGGGGGAGGAACAGAGAAAACCACACCTGGTGGAACCTCAGGAAAGGAAGAATGAGAAGTGGAAGAGGCAGGGCTGAGGAGCTTAGGGGGTGACATTTTGAGGTCTTGGTTGGTTTTTAAATCTTTTTTCAAGATTACATTAAGGTAGAATGCCACTCTTTCCTAACAAACACTGATAGCAATCTTCAGATTGAGCAAATCTGAACTGCAGGTGACACAAACCCCGTTCTCAAGATCCTCAGCCCAAAACATCTTCAGTTCAGCATTCAGAGAAACGAGTGCAATTGTGCCTGAAATAATGTGGCTCTGCAAAGTGTTCAGGGACTGCCTTTGGTGCTTCACAAATGATGCTTGGAAATGGATACCATCAGTGTGCAAGTTTGTTATGCTTGGTGTTAAATATCGTCAGACAGAAGGCGTGCTGCATTCTGCCATTTCATACCAAAATCATAACATTCTTCCCAGATTCAATTAGTAGAATGTTTTGATTTAACAACAAAAAGCTCATCAAAGCATGAATCTCTGGTTTCACTCCTTTCTAGCTGTATAATTTAGCACGAGCTAAACTGAACTTTCACATTTAGTCTGTCATACTGTAGCTGTAGACCTGACTAGCCAGGAGGTGTTGAATACCCCTTTATGGCAGCCTGTTGTTCTGAAATGTTCCTCAGCTTTTACTGGCCAACAGGCAGCAATGTTAAGAAGGAAAATGCTTTGTTCTCCACTACCAACCTCAGCTCTGACTTTTACCTTTCAGTGAACGTGTGTAGTTACAGGCAGCATTTTGAAGTGAAGCACGTGGAATGCATTGTCCACTGAATCACAGACTGGGGATAACTGCTGAGCTATAGGTTCCCCCACAGGAATTAAAATGCTGGAGGGAACTGTTTAACTTCTCATGCCCTCTGTGCTTTTCATCCTGACCTTTCAAGTTGTTCACTTGTTCTTTCTGTTCTGTACATTTTCAGGCACCAGAGCAATGGAGCAGTCATTTCCCGCTGTGGGCAACCTGAGGTCAGTTGGTGGGGCTGGAGGAACGCAGATGATGAGCACCTTGTCCAGTCTGTAGCCAAAGCCTGTGCCTCAGATTCAAGGTCCAACAGTAACAAAATAATGAATGGAAATTGCTCAAGAGATTTCTCCAATGGAGGAGACCTCTCTGATGTGGAATTTGGTAAGTTTGCCACTTTTCCTTCTCTGTAAAAGGCAGGGCTTTATATATAAGGCTTCATCTCCTTTGTGTGCTGTGACAGATTGTATCCCTTGTATTTAATGAGGCATTCTCTGATTTCTGTGTGCACAGTGCATACACACTGTGGGACTTGAGTGAATCATTCCTGCAAACAATGCCAAGAGTATCCCTTTAGTTATTCTTCAATTGCATATCTTCTCCCCCAGATTCCTCAATCTCTAACGCCTCAGGAGCAGAGAGTTTGGCAATACAGCCTCAGAAGCTTTTGATCTTAGATGCACGGTCCTATGCAGCAGCTGTGGCTAACAGAGCCAAAGGTGGAGGCTGTGAGTGCCCAGGTAAGCAGTGCTTCTTCACATTTTTTGTATTAAGTTGATCAGAAACATTTGGTTGGCTATAATTACAGTGATGTACTTAGGTAGTGCATATTTAACAGACTGCGTGGATGCAAGTGCTGCTCATCTAGGAGAAAATTTTGGACCGTGGCATCTGTCACACAGCCCTTCAGAAGGACAGCTTTAACTCTCAGCTTTCTGAGAGAACAAAACCAGCTGGTAACAGGGCTCAGTGCATGCTGAACTGTGCTGTCTTTTCCCTGCTTTGTCAGGTACATGAGCTAATGTGAGACAAACGCATCCACTGGGCTAGTGTCTGAAAAACTGAGCAAACTTAGAAATCTGTTAACTGCAAAGGATAGCAGTGTTCCAGAATGGTTGTGCAGAACACAACTTCTCAACAATTTTTGTAAAGCTGAAATATTCGGAAGCATTTATGCTGTAACCCGAGGCAGCTGAAATCCTAATCCATCTTGCATTTGTCATACATTCACATTTACCACTTTCTGTATTCTCTGGCACTTGCTAATTGCTGATGATATAAAGAAGATATTATTTTATTGCTGTTGGAGGGGAATACAGTCTGTTAAAATTCCACGGCTGGGTAATCTGAAAAAAAACCAAAACCAACAAATTGTTGAGAAGGTAACAAAAGCTATTTCAGCCATGTATTTCTGGTTTGGTCTTTGCTGCAGTAGCTGCACTTTGATAAATGAACACCAGAAGAAGAGATGAATTTTCCATTTAACACCTCAGAATGAATGAATAACTCCTCGTCATCGCAGAGTAAAACTGCAAAATGGAAAGCAGAGCAATAAGTTTAATTTTCCTTGTGTCTATCGATTCTTGAGTTCTTTTAGGAAATGTCCAGGCAGCTTCAGTGTCACTTCCAGTGCATTTGACTTGTGTTAAGTACTTCATTTATGCTGATATTTTTTTCCCTAGGAATTGCCAAGCTTACTTCATTCCCAAGTGTAACATTTATCTCAGTTATGTTGTGTTTTCTGTTATAAATAACAGCATTCAGTAAAAATTGCAGAAATACTTAGTCTGGTGCAGTCAGTCATTTTGGAGTGCAGTTCCTTGTGTTATCACTAACAGGATGTTCTGCTTTGGGCCGGAATTCGTTGGGCTCATTAACATTTGGGAAATCAAGTGGGAGAAGGCACACTCTTCTAAGAGAATGCTGGATTTTCTTATACAAGCAATCAATATCCCATTCGTATTCGTGATTCCTTTCCTGTTGTAGGAAAGGTCATTTCATTGCTATCGTGTTATCATTTTGTGCAGATAGAAGCAATAGTACAGAACAAAGCTCAGTCCACTCCTGACCACTGCCTGTGCTGCTGCTGCTGCTGCTTCCCCAGCAGAGCAGTGCTTGAGTACAGGCTGTAGCAACACCTGAAGGAATGCTCAGCAATTCTGTTTCCCTAACTTTGAGCACCTCTCAGCTGTTGCACGTTCCTCGCAATAGAGAAATTCAGCACAGAAGAAGGACTGAAGTGACCTTTCAGCTTTCTTGAGTGGCTGTGAAAGCAAAACCATACCTCCTATAAGAAATAGAAATTAGCTTACCATGCTTAGGAACATCCACAGATTATCAGTTAAATGTATTCCATGCTTCTCAGTCTGCATAAAAACATTCTGTAACCACCAACACAGCAGTATCACTATTCCCACAGGTTTGTGCTCTGCTTTTTGTAATGTGAAGCAAAACATTGAAAAGAAATACAGAAAAACTTTGCTAATTCTTTCCTGTTTTGATGTATTGTAATGTCTGGAATACCCACTGAAGTCCAGGCACTCGTTTTTCATTACAGACTATTTGTAAACAGCTTCTTTCATCTGCCCAAGGTACCACTGGTTTGTTCTTGTGAAGAAGCTTCTTTTAGCAATTAAGCTGAGCACAGTTTTTAGTTTCTTCTCTCTCTTGGTGTTCCCCTGCAGAGTATTATCCAAACTGTGAAGTGGTGTTCATGGGAATGGCAAACATTCATTCTATCCGGAAGAGCTTTCAGTCCCTGCGTCTGCTCTGCACACAGATGCCAGATCCAGGAAAGTAAGTGGCTGTTCAGAGGTTTTTGCCTCTATTTACATCTTTCTATATGTTTTCCCTGCTGTTTTGTAAACTGATGTTTAAGTGTTACATTTTTTCCTCTTACTGACTTTCCTTTGCAAAAATGCAAAGCTGTATTTTTCATTTCATACAATTTGTGGTAGTATTTTCACTGAAGTAAATCTAGAAAATGAGATTGGGAATTATGTTTTTGCCCTGAATTTTGTTCCTGGAATCTCATTCTCTTCAGATGGGTTTCTGAGTGCAAGCACTTACTCTAATCTGAGCCTCCTGGATCTTTGATTCTGCCTCTGCTTCAGAGCATTCTAGTGCTGTTCCACATACTTCATGCATTTGTAGGGGCTTTTCAGGGAATGTAGCCCTTCAGTGCTACGGGGTGATGAGCCCCTAGTGGTGCATCACCTTGGGGGCTTCTGAGGTTGGATCTTCATCAGGACACTGCAGCTGCACCAGTCCTGTCTCCTCTACCACTTCCCTGTTCTGAATTTGTTGCTAAATGTAATATGTGGTTTCAGAGTAGATCCAGAATAGCCATTCATGCTGAGCTGATAGGAAAACCTCCATGCTGTTGTGATTCTCAAGGTACCACCAGCACAGCTCGGACAGCCTGGCAGTAGTTGAGATGTGCCTGATGGCAGAGGCAGCTCAGAGGATCCAAATCTCCATTGCACAGCAGAGTTGTCCTGATCATGTGGCAGAGCCTCAAGATCTGCCACTGACAGCAGGACTGCAGTGCAACCTGAATCCTCAGCTGGGAAGAAGGGAGTCGGTACAGGCTGCTGGAATAGCCATTACCCAGTGGTGGTTATGGTGGCCTCTGCTGGTGATCTGCTGTGCACGTATCTGGGCAACTGCTGTAGCCTGATTGTGGACTGCAAGGCTTTGTTTCTTACAGTTCAGGGAAAGTTTTAGCAAAATGTAAATGAAAAATAATTGGTGATGCCCTTCCCAGCTTATTAAAGTACACGTTTAATAATGGTTACGCTTTGATTTGATAAAATCAGAGATTCCAACCTGGAAGCATTTTAAAAGAGCAAAGATTGTCCTCCTTTGTTTTCTTCTAGTTGGCTGTCAGCTCTGGAGAGCACCAAATGGCTGCAGCACTTGTCTGTGCTTCTGAAATCTGCACTGCTTGTGGTTCATGCTGTGGACCGAGACCAGCGACCTGTCTTGGTGCACTGCTCGGATGGCTGGGACCGAACCCCCCAGATTGTGGCTCTGGCCAAACTGCTGCTAGATCCCTACTACAGGACCACAGAGGTTTGTAAGCCATCTGGTAATGAACGAGGCATTTACTGAGTTTGGGTTCCTTTCCAAGGAATTTTGTATTAAAAAAGAGTTACAGAATTTTCAACTAGAAGCAGCGTGGGAGCTAGCAGGAGTTAACTAACAGCAGTCTGCAGATACAGTTACATGTAGGTGTAAATATAGTCTGTAATTCAGGAGCAGATTATGTTTTTCCTCTTTTCAATAACTGCCCAGTCATGGTGTTCCTTTCCCCGTATTTAGCTTAGGAACATGCAATATGTTCCTTCTGGCAGCTTCTGGCACAGCTGCAGTTTCTCAGCCAACAGCTGATGCAAAGCCTTTCTCTTGTTCTCTTTTCTAGTTTTCTTAGCTACATATTTCTCCAGTTTCATTTCTTTCATTATCTGTTGTCACTTAGTTATAACACAGTTGTTTTTTCAGCCTGATTTTTTTTCTTCCATGCCTTTTTAGCACTGAGGGATGTGTGATGGCTAGATTCCATCTACCAGCCCACATGCAAGATGCCTTTGTTGTCTAGAACAGAAGTGTGTGTCTGTGCACTGTGCTATGAACTGGTGTTTAAACCCTCAGATACATGTGGGCAAGGAGCTGAAACTGTAGCAGTGCCCTTTGGAGGAAATTGTGGAGACTTTCTCAGATCCTTTTTCACATGGGTTCTAGAGGTCAGCATCCACCAGGTCATAACACACTGCTTTGTCTCTGGCACAGAAGCTCCTCCAAGTCCCTCCTCAGCGTTGTCATTTCCTGTTCAAATTGAAGAGTACTTCTACACACACCTTTTTCCTGCCTGCTTTTCCACTGCTGTATCAGAGGGAGCCATAACCAGAACTGTCTGCACAAGAATCAGGAATGTTCAGAAAAATAAATTTCATCATTGTCACTTTCAGGCTTTACAGCTGTCAGCTTTCTTTTTCCTTTTGAATTACAACTGTTGGCTTAATAAAATGTGATCTACAATTTCTCATTCCACTAAGAAGCAAAACCTTCCTGACGTGGTAGATTTTAGGTCCTGTAAGACTAGGTGTCACAGCCAGGTTCTTCACTAGACACTTTTGGAATGTGCTTTGCCCTTTGAGTTTGCATGCGAAGTTGTGCAGTCTGACCTTTATCAACTTATGGCTGTGCTGCATTTGATATACATGTGGCAAGCAGTCTCTGTGAGTGTGGATATCCTGTCATGGTTGAATTGTTTTCTTTTTTGACAGAAAGATCTCTCCTTTGTTTTCTAAGGAGAGCATTCAAGTTTCCTTTTATATCCAAGTGAAAGTTACCGTTGTCTGGGTTTGAATCAAGATTTGAAGTTCCTGCTCTCCCCTGCCTTGCCAAGTTAGCTCTCATGTCAAGGTCTGCTTCCTTGTGAGCCGGAGGACTTAGTAGTCTGTCTTATTCCCTTTCCTGTCCGTGTGAGCTTGGGAATTCATTTCAGTCCTAATTTCATTGTGCAGCTTTTAAGAAAATAGAGGAATTGGGTAAGGGAGAAAAGGTAAGCAATGGGGACTAATTCTGAAGAGAAGTCAGAAGCAGTGAGGACACAGCAATAAGATGAGCCCCATGAGTCTCAGACTGTCTTTGAGGGGGAAGAAAAAAAGAGAACTAGAGAGGAAATTTTCATCTGTACTTGTATTTCGGCAGGGTTTCCAGGTGCTGGTGGAGATGGAGTGGCTGGATTTTGGCCACAAGTTTGCCGATCGCTGTGGCCATGGTGAGAACTCGGATGACCTCAATGAGCGCTGCCCGGTGTTTTTGCAGTGGCTGGACTGCGTCCATCAGCTCCAGAGGCAGTTCCCCTGCTCTTTCGAGTTTAACGAAGCATTCCTTGTGAGTTGTGGCTTGAGAGTTGTTTGATAGCTGTTTGAGAGCTTGCTGTTTGCTCCTAACCCGGTGCAAACATACTGAAGAGCCCTGAGGGGTTTCTGATTTTCCCATCTATCTGTGACAGGATATCTTCAGCCTGATAAAGGAGATGGGAAGGCTGCCCTGACGCAGCAGACAAAAATACTTGTATACTTGTGGAGCCTGGGGTCTGTTCACTCTTAAAACAGAATCAGGGCCCTTAAGGGCTTCTTTTAAACTTCAAAGGATGAAACAAATGCTATGAATTTAATCATTTCACTTAAGGGTTGCTGAAATAAGCTCAGTGTAATGCATCCACACAACATAAAATTGTTTACTGGCAGTATAAACTTCCCTTGACTTTGATCTCTTTGGATGCTGAAGACAACTCTTCTAAGCACTCCTTCTCTTTACCTTTCCATTCGATTTTTCTTTCTTTGCTGAAAATGTACAGGATGTACCAGCTGTGTTTTTTTCTTTGGAAGGGGAGAGCTCTCTTATTAGAAATTTGCCTGGGGCTGTCAAAGCCAGTTTTTAAGACCAGAATGTGGGTCTCTGAGAGGTGGACTCACTGCCTGCAGAGCTAGTAACCTCAGGAAGAAAGGCTTTTATGGCATGTCTGATCCACTACAGGTTTAAAGCACATTGCTGTGATTGTAGATGACTTGCATTACTGCTTGCCAGCTCGGCCATGTAACTGACTTTATGTACAGTCCTGGCTTAGCTCAGTTGTGAAATAGGATACAGAAGATTGTAACTGGCTCCCCTAGCTCACTGCTAATCGATGGGAGCTGTGTGTGAACATTGCCTTTAATGTTCTCACTGCCTTACAGCAAAACCCCCGGTCTGTTTGTGCACAGCCGCTGGGACTGTTGGGATTATTCAGGTACTTAAGGTTAGGTTCATGTTAAGCTGCTTGGTCAGGCGTTGAGCAGAGTATGGGGTGAATGATGATTAGGATGTATGCTGTGCACGTCTATCCCGACACAAATGAACACTTATTCCCACCATTCTTTGTCTTTCTGCTGCTGCATTAATGTTTCATAACTTGTCCTACAGGTCTGTGAGTTCTAAATTAGCAAGACTTTTATACATGAGTATGAACCACTACTTGTCTTTATATTTTGCAATTTTTCCTTGAGTTTTTAGTTATGATTATAAAAGATGTCTCTGTGTATAAATCCTTTTGCAACTAATTCATAAGGAGACACACAAAAACTTCCAGGTTTATTTACATATCAATCTTTGGGAAGAGGATGCATTGCCCTGTGAAGGAAAGGTTTCTTTTCTCTGAAGCGTTCTTGCATTAGGCCGATGTCTTCTGCCATATGACTGTATCTGTATTGGTCTCTGCAGGTCAAATTGGTGCAGCACACCTATTCTTGCCTCTTTGGTACATTCCTGTGCAACAATGCGAAAGAAAGAGGAGAAAAACACACTCAGGAACGGACCTGTTCTGTCTGGTCTTTGCTGCGGGCAGCAAACAAAGCCTTCAAGAACCTGCTCTACTCCTCCCAGTCAGAATCTGTACGTATCCTTTCTTACCCACCTCATGGGAGACTCTCTGTCTCTCAGGGGGCTCCCGAGTCCAGTGCTCTCACAAGTGTGTCCCACAGTGCAGTACCAGCCTGTGGCAGTGGGACGTCACGCAGGTTAACTCACCGTGAGCACAGTGCAGGTAGTACGCCCTTCTGGAAACACCTCAACTCTCCTCTTCGATACTTACAACTGGGTGCTCTGCTCAGTTTTATGTTTCAGGTCCTGCATCAGGTCTGCTTGTATTTGAGGAATGTCAGGTGCAACCTCAGAAATTTCTCTGTGCTGGAAACACATTTTCTGTAACTAACATTTCTGTGTTTGACAGGTAGGCCTTTCTAGAGAACTAAACTGTGTCAGAGGAGTGTCATAAAATGACATACAAACCCAGGCACTGTTTAGATTTAAGTTTAATAGAGACACGGAGAATGTAACTAGGATCATTTGGCATATTTGTGTTTCTTGTAATACTTTCATATTTTCACTCTGGCTCACTGAAGCTTCCCATCCAGGAAGGGCTTGCAGTTACCTTCTTTTGTATTTGATGGAAGGGCGTTTGGAGCTGCAGTGTGGTAGGAGTGGCATGTAAACAACCAGTCATCAGAGATCACAGTGACAGGGGTAGCAAAGACTCTTATAAATATTTAAATGCTTTTTGTTAATGAAACATCAGATACCACAGGCCTAACTGTAAGGGCTGTGCCATGGTTTTGCATATGATGGATGTGACTTATGGTTGTTCCTTAGAGGAAAGTTAAAACTTGGCTTAGCAGGAAAGAATTTGTCTGCATTTGCTAAAGAAGGATGATTTCAGTATTCACATCATCCCTCTATCTCTGCCCGTCTCCTCTGGACACCATACCTGCAGCCTGTGCTCAGTCTGTGTGCAGATCCATCTGTCATGGTGACAGGCAGCATCACAGAGAGCCTTTCAAGACTTTCCAGCCTGGCGTTGCCATTAGCAGAGTGGATGTGGCAGCTGAAAGCGTGAGGCACTGCAGATAAATACAGATCATGAGGGCTTCTGGAGTTATGGGTGCATCTGGGTGCTCCCTGAGCACAGCAGTGAGTTCAGGTGGGAGAAGCTCAGAGCACTCAGCACAGGCAGTGCAGCCAAATACCTGCTCTGTCCCTGGGCTGCCTTTACCTGCTGCACTGCAGGTGGGGTCTAGGTGACCTGGGCCATGTTCCTGGTGAATGGCACGCCACACTAAACTAACCACGATAAATTGTGTGTTCTTAGGAGTTTTGCTAATTTCCTATCTTGTATTCATTACTTCCTTGTTTTATTTCAGTGTTGAAAAGGTGCCTCACTGATGTGGCCACATCTGTTCTAAAACCGTGGTCATTAAGGGCAGCGGTCCTCAAACTGAGCTGCCCCACATCCTCCCTCTGAACCCCCTGGCTGCTCTCTGCTGCTCCCTGCTTTTCCTAAAGAAAGCTGCTTGCAAAAACAGTGAAATTGATAGAGAGGCTCAAGGCATTCTTAAATTGAAGCCTAACAGAAAGCATATTCCAGAATCAAGGAATCCCTTTCAAGGGTAGGCTGCCTGTTCAGCAGAAGTATTTCTACATGTACTTAATTTTTCACATGTGAGTGCTTGCTTAAAAGACAGGGTTAGCTTTGATGAATTGGAGCCCTAGAAAGAGGCTGTGAGTTCAGCTCTTGTATGGCACACTGTACTACAAAGCACAGGGAAAGCTCTGCTATGGGCTGCTGAATTCCTCCGCACTTTAAATTGCCCAGCAGCATTATTAAGGTGTAGATTCACACAGTGCACATGGCAGTAATTCATTCACGGGAAGTTGAAAGCCAGCACTGTTATGCCTCAAGCTCCCTCTCTGAAGGAGAAGATAATTACATATCCAAGTGTAGCTGATTAAAAGTGCCATAGCTGCTCACAGGCCTTCTGAACTATGTAGAGATCTGACACAGCCTCCCAGCTGCAGATCTGATTAATAACCCAGGAATCCCAATCAGCTCTGAGCACTTTTTTACACCCTAGGAGCAAGCAGTTACAATTTCTGAACAACTGTGTGTGTTTTTCTCTCTCAGGTGCTGTACCCAGTGTGCCATGTGCGTAATTTAATGCTCTGGAGTGCTGTTTACCTGCCCTGTTCTTCCCCCTCTACACCTGCTGATGACACCTGTGCCCCATACCCTGTTCCAGGCTCTAGCCCTGAAGATCAGCCCCTGGGCAGGTGAGCCTAGAGCTCAGAAATCCCATCCTGTAAAGTAAGATCAATAGAGAATATTGTGGGATATTAAGAGGAGAATATCTGTGGGAGGGAAGTGTTTTTCACAGGCCTATTTGTGGGCTGTTTGACTCACTGACCGAAAGCAGTCTTTCCTTGTTTCAGGTTTGAAAGCTTTTAAGTTTCAGAGGTCAGAGCACAACAAATATATGGAATCTGAGAGATTAGGAAATGAATTAAGCTGTGGGCATTGCCTGGCTTTGTTGGATCCTTTGTATCATTGTTGAATATAAGCTTTTATTTGGCTGACTTGAATTTCAGTTCTTTTCCTGTTGCATAACTTTCTTTGCTTTGTTGTTTTTTTGTGTGTGAAGTGATTCTTTGCACGTGTTAATCAGGAGGTGTGACCAGACTGTAAGCATCTGTGCTTTGTGGTAAAGGGATCTGGGAATGTTTGAAGTCTGATTCAACAAATTTTCCTACTGGCAAACAGCAAAGTTCTGAAGCAGCTTTGCACTACAGATGGTCCAAATGTGCTCCTGGATAATACTGCACGGAAGTCCTCATTGTGGAGGGGAGGTTTTAAGCCATAGTAGCTGAACTTAACAAACAAACAAACAAACAAACACCCCTGACTTTGGATTCTGATTGTTTGTACCTGTGTAGGTTACCAAAGACAAGATCCTTTGACAATCTGACGACAGCCTGTGACAGCAGTGTGCCTACAACCAACCGGCGTAGCAGCGACCCCAGCCTGAATGAGAAGTGGCAGGAGCACCGCAGGTCCCTGGAGCTGAGCAGCCTGGGGAACCCTGGGGATGATCCGTTTGATGGGGATGGCCTGAGCAAGCAGGGCAGGGCTCTGATGGGAGCAGAGCTTTCTGTAGCAGCCGGTGTGGCGGAGGGACAGATGGAGAACATTTTGCAGGAGGCCACTAAAGAGGACGTCATTCTGGAGGAGCACTTAAGGGGCAGCCTAGAGACTGCAGGTAAAGGGGATGAGATTGCCTTGGATAAGGAGAAGAGAACTGAAAATGTCCATGGCTATGTCAGTGAGCTGTGTGAAAAGGCTGAGGATAAAGGTATGGTAATGAACAATCCGTGTCCGCTTTCACAAGGCGCTTGTGAGCTTAAAGGACACCAGGAGGAGCACGCTGATCTCAGTAACACTATCCAGAAGTTACCTCAGGTGAAGGGACTACAGACTGTTCCTTTGGAGAGTTTTGTAAATAGAGACACTCAAAAGAATGTGGAGGAAGGTGTGGGCAAGCCTGAAGGAGAAGGAGAAAGCCTGCACAGCGTATCACATGCTGGCCTTCTGTTACCTCTTGCAAGCCTGCAGGAGGTGAGAACATCCAACATCGAGAGTTCTACAGAGACCTTAACAGAGAGTGAAGCAAAGCAAGAGCTGATTCCCAGGGGTCCGTGCCACAGAGCCCATCTGATGGACAACAGTGCTGACGAGCTGTCTCGAGTTATTGAACACAGGCCAGAGGGGGAGAGCGGGATAGAACTTCAGAAACTGGGCACAAAAGTACACAGGACTTCTGGTAGCGGCAGCACACACATCCCAATGCCTTCCCCTTGTGCCTTGCCTTTAGGTGAATGTAAAGATGAGGTGGTGTGTAACGGAGAGCTGGAGCCTGAGAACAAGATGACAGAGAAGCCTGCAGGGCTTGGCGTCGCGCAGAAATACCAGGCGACAAACGGGCACTGTGTGAACGGGGAGGATGGGAGGATGAAGATCTCCCTGAGCCGGCAGGTGTCCGCAGCCAGCTGCAGCTCCGCGCAGTTTCACCTGAGGAACCTGCACCAGAAGTGGATGATGACGCATCTCGGGAAGCAGCAGGCGGCCGGCAGCCCGGACCAACCTGCCAGGAGCCACCTGGATGATGATGGGATGCCTGTCTACACCGATGTCATCCAGCAGCGCCTGCGCCAGATTGAAACTGGGCATCAGCAGGAGGTGGAGACCTTGAAGAAGCAGCTACAGGAGCTGAAAAGCCGGCTGGAGAGCCAGTTCCTCAACAGCTCCTTGCGTCTCAACGGTGATTATGGAGACGAAGTGGTAAGTGAGGTGGTGACTGGCCACTGCTGGGAACTGTGGGCTACTTGTGTCTGCAGCTCCCCTTACTGGCAGCCCGTGGCTCTTTGGTCAGGCAGGGATTTTCGTGGCCCTGCAGGGTTTTGTAAAACCCTCGAGGTGTTTCTGAGAAGGGGCGAGCAGATAATCAGAGTATTGATGAGCAGCATTACTGATGATGAGTATTTTCACTGTATTTCAGTTTGACCAAGAAAATAGCTGAGGTTTGCTTCAAAGCAGCATGTTTCACAGAGCATTTGCTTCTAATGGGGCACATGTAGGTACCTGCATTGGCCTTACTCCAAAAACCCACGTGCCTTACTTTTGTTTTCATACATGGGAAGGACATTTTTGTAAGGATGTCAGTGTCGTTTATTGGGGCAGGAATGCAGCTCTGATCCCTCAGTGCTTTGCATGCTGAGGGTTGGAAAGGTGCAGCAGTGGTTGCTCTGTTAGCTCGAAGCCAAGAATTGGAAGCCGGGTAAAAGAAAAGAAGGGAGAGCTGTGAGGACAGAGGAGGAGGAGGCAGGGGGCACGAGAAGGGAGGTGAGGACGTGCAGGAGAGTCTTCAGGTGAGCTCACAGCGTTGGCCTGGAGTTCCCAGGTTGGAGCAACACTCATGAAAAACTTCCTACGAACACATTTAATTTGCCTGCAAGACTGGGAGAGGGAAGGGTATTTTGAAGAGCTTTCCAACTTCAGCTCGTTTAGTTTCCTGTTGTGCAGAAGTGGCAGAGGTGCTGGATTGTCCCAGGGACATCTGTTGAGAAAATTGCTCAGGACCTTTTTGCTGTTACGTCAGGGAGAGCAACACCCAGTGCTCCTTCTGAGCATCCATCTCAGCTGAGTCTCTCTGGGGTTGGATGTGGCTTTGATTCCTTGCAGAGATGTGACGTTTTGGCTTGGTTTGTTGTACTGAACTGTGGAAGGGCCTTCACCAGCCAAAGCGTGGGGCTGGGCTGTTCTCTGGTGTCACTTGTTTTAAAATCTGATCTCTGCTTTCTGTTTTTGCCTCATCCGGCAGTAAGAGGGCCGTCTGTGTAAATCCTGAGGTGCTCAGGCACAAAAATATGTAAGATTTTTTTTCCCATAGTTTTATTTAAGCCAGCTAAACTGCAGTGCTACCAGACCAGACTGCAGTAAGGCAGTGTTGTTCCCCCAGTACACATGGCTCAGATGCTGACTTTCCCATGAGTGATCCTGCATGTATTTTCCAGATCTTTTTCAGATAACAGGGCATGTATGCACCACCAGTATTTGTTTTGAAAATGAAAGAGCCTTGGAAAAGAAACACAGCTATGAAATTGGAGCCACAGATAGTAGCTTTCTGGTTACTCACTCCAAGTGTTGCTTGAACTTTATGCTAGCACAGGAGAAAGCAGATTTGAAATCTCCTCTACCTCACATCAGAGGGCCAAAATCTGACCTGCTGGATTTCCTTTTGTTTGCAGCTCACCTCTCACAAACTGCTTCAGCTTACACCATTTAGTCCCACTCAGTGCTGGTTTGCCTCTGCTGTCGCACGGGGAGCTGGCAGGTATTGGCAGCCTCCCTTGCCGTGCAGACACAGCCTGCTTTTCCTCAGCAGGAGGTTCCCTCCCCACTGCTCCCCACAAGTGGCCAACTTTGATTTGTGTGGAAGTAGGATTATGGGATAGTTCTGTTCAGCTGTGTTTGTTTGCCAACAGACTTCTATACCCGACTCGGAAAGCAATCTGGATCAGAACTGCTTGTCTCGCTGCAGCACAGAGATTTTCTCTGAAGCCAGCTGGGAGCAGGTGGACAAACAGGACACAGAGGTACAGACTGAATCCCCTCAGATCACTTACTCTCCTGGTAGGATGGGATGTTCATCATCACTCCAATGATCCCACACCCTGTGATCACGTGCCACCTCTTGTGAGTGATCTTCTGCACCTTTCACTCATCTCCTGCTCTGAGTGTCAGTGTCTGGGAGCCCTGTGCTGTCAGCGGGCACGTCGTGGAGCTGGGGCTGAGCTGAGGGAACGTGGTGAAGCCTCACAGCCTGGACACCTCTAGAGCACAGAGAGCAGCAGGAAGCTGGACTTCATGACTTCCTTTGTTTGTCTGAGGGCAGTTGAGCACATCATTTCTCAAGGGGAACGTTTTGGTGTCTTTCAGTGTTGTGAACACAGTTTCTGCTTTTAAATAGAGCAGGCTTTGCTTGGGCTGTGTGAGCTGAGGTGTGATGGGTTTGTTGCTAGCTATCCTGACAGGTTTGTCTTCTTCTTGCAGGTGACACGATGGCTTCCCGACCACCTGGCCGCACACTGCTATGGCTGTGACAGCACGTTCTGGCTCGCCAGCAGGAAGCACCACTGCAGGTACCCTGAGCAGCAGGGCTGGAATGGGGGGGGCGAGGCCAGCACTTGGATCTTCCCTCTGCTTTTAGGCCAGGAAGAGCTTCATTTTGCTGTGAAGTTCCTTAGTGAAGGTTGGGTGTTGGAGTAGGAGTGTGAGCTCCTGCAGGAACCAAGGGCTCTGAGACAACAGCACAGCTTCTGTTCAGCTCCAGTTCACTGCATCTGTGTATGAAAAGCCACATTTGGTATCTGTTATGCCCTGGCCTAGATGGGTCCCAGCGTTTTCTCTCAGGCTGGATTTGGAGACAGCTGACCCTTCAGCTTAAGTTGATGAAAAAAATGTAAAAAATACTAGCGTGTCTCCTTTGCAGTCAGTAGGGGCCTTGGATTAGATTGCTTTGGAAACCTGAAGTTCTGTCTTAGTTTCATTTCAAATAAATCCCTATTCCTGTTTTCTGGCCACGAGAAAATGATTACAAAAACTGTCATCGAAATAAATGGCAGTTAGCACGTTTTGATGCTTCAGTGCTTTTTGAAGTAGTGAAGAATTGAAAACATCCTGTGCCCTCTCTGTACTTTGCTTCACTTAAAATTCTTGTAAAGATAAACAAACCGGAGAAGAATGAATGAGGAGTTGAATGAGGTGGATATTTTTTTTCAAGATTCATATCCCCTGTGTGTGCAAATGTAGTTGCTAAGCATAGTTATACACATCTGAGGGGTTTTATAAGAGTTAAAAGAACATTTTCGTGTGTCTCTTTCCTAGTGGTGTCTGTGGCGAAGTGCCCCCATCCATCACTGTCTCCCTGCCCATGGCTTCCCTGGGCCTGCTGGCACTTAGCACCCATGTTGCAGTTTTGCAGGCCTGGACTCTTGGGAACTCCCAGAGCACGAGTGCAATCTGAACACCTCCAGCACCACGAGGAGTTGAGATTGATGCAGGCTTTTGAGTTCTGTTGCAGGTTTCCCTTTGGTGTCCCTGTTCTATACTTTCCAATGCCTGATGTAGGTTGGCCGGGATGTCCATGTGAGCTCTCATTCGTAGAGACCAGTAAAGGCTGCCATTCTAACCAACAAGAAAACCAAGTGTTTGCCTTGTGTGCATTGTTACAAAGCACAGTGACCAGTGTGAGTCTGCTCACCAGCTTATTTGAGGGTGAGAATGGGTTGAGAAGCACATTTCCAACTTGAGCAGGATAAAAGTACCCAGCTTCCTTCATTGCCACTGTTTGCTTCTGTTGCTGTTCCCTTCTGAGCTCTTTCTTCCCTCCTTGCAGGGACTCTGAACGTGTTGATCAAATCTGGTGAGCATTTACAGCAGCCTCTGTCTGTTGTCTGTCTGCATTTTCTTGGTAACTTCTCCAGACTAACTCAGGCTCTTCCCCCTGTTTTTCACCTGCCTGGAAAGCACCAGAAATAAGCTGTGGGTGGCTGGCACGACCTGGTGGATGTTGAGATTGATACAAACAGGCTTCTGTTTCCACAGGAGGGCACTGAGGCTTGGCTTGTGGTAGCTGAAACTGTGGTGTGGATGACACTAACTGGTCACCATCAGCAAGTGGTGTGTTTGAGTAACAGAGAATGCTGCAGTGCTAACTGGGAGGAGGTTAACCTTCAAGTGTAGCCATGGTGCATTTCTCTCTTAGTTCTGATTCTTTCCCTTTTTGCATTAATTCTGGGAGATGTCAGCGTGTTAGCAAGCCATGCAAGCATGTATATGTTGGTGAAAAAGAACTGACACTGATTTTGGAGGGACTGTGGCAATAAGAGGTAATGCAGCGCTGGGAGAGAGGTGGTGTCTCACAAAATGTGTGAACATGGATGATTTACTACAAGGAGTGGTGTGATTTAGTGCATGGATAATTTAGTACCAGGAGGTCTTGGTGTGATTGTAACAGTCACCTGTCCTCCAAGGGGAGAGATCCATGTTCTTAACATCTCTTGATCCCTCGAGCACAGCAGTGGGGGGCACAGAAAGCTGCTCAGGGCAGAGCAGTTCCAGAATGCTGTCCTCTGTCACAGGAAGATAAAAGGACAAAAAACAAGTGTTGTGTTAGGAAGCTGGTGAGCTACAACAGACGGACAATGGTTCCAGTCCCTCTGGTTGTTTTTGACCATCTGCAGTAAGTTTCTGTGGATAACTGCTCTTTGAACAGCAGCAGTGGGAGCTGACAGCAGCATTTCTGCACAGATAACACCTTGTGAATTGGTTTCACTGCTGCTGGCTTTTCTAGTAGTAATTTCTGACAGATTCCTGAAGACTTCCAGCCCACAACCCCAAGCTGGCCATCGTGATGTTCTGGTGCTCGGGTTGTGGCATTAAGGTCTGCAGCTGCTGTGCAGAGCTGCAAAAGTCAGCCTGCTGAAGTGGGAAATGGGATTTCTGTGCTGACTGTTCCCCTGTTCCCCATCAGTGCCCAGCATCTGGGAACCCCATCTCTTGGCAGGGAAGGATTAATCGAAGCTGCTGGGTGTCAGCAGAGCTTTCTGTCACTCTTGGCAGCAGCAGATCTTTCCCAGCACAAATCTATAGTGGCATAAAGTCCCGATGCCAGAGAGTTAATGAGAAGGGTGCGGGGCCTGGAGGTGAATGGCAGACTGCAGGGCTGTGGTGCCTTAGCAGCCTGCTGAGGTGTGCAGCATGCAGGGAGGGCTGCAGGAGCAGCAGGTAGTGCTTCCCACACTTCAGCCTAACCCTGTGAGCTGCATGCAGTGGGCGCCCGGCAGCTTGCAGGAGTGCATCCCTGCAGCACAGCCTGAGCATGGCGCTGTGCATTGCATGGTCCTTGCTTGACAGCATTCCTGTGTGCAGAAGTGTGGGATGCTGGGAACGTGGCAGGGCAGCACAGCTGGGAGGATTGCATCACCTGTGCTGGTTTTTTTTTGTCTGTTCTGGCTGACCCTTTCCAGCAGCACACTTGAAAGAAGAGCAGGCGCTGTGTGGGTGTCACTGAGCACTGTGGCTTCCCTCACACTCCTGTCTGGTGTCAAGCTCTGCAGGGAAGGCTGTCTGTGTGTGCTGGGACTGAGGGACTTAGGGACAAACCACAAGCCCACCACAGCACCACAAGTCGTATAAGTTTACAGCTGGGTAACTTTATCAAACTGCTGCTAATTTTGTCTTTTTCATTTCTCCTCTGTTCCTGACACAAGGAATTGTGGAAACGTGTTCTGCTCCAGCTGCTGTAACCAGAAGGTGCCAGTTCCCAGCCAGCAGCTCTTCGAGCCCAGCAGAGTCTGCAAATCGTGCTACAGCAGCTTGCACCCGAGCAGCGCCAGCCTTGATCTTGAACTGGACAAACCCATCACTGCCACGTCAAACTAAAGGCCCACCTGGGAGGCGGGGCCCTTCCCCGGGCAGAGGTGTGTGATCTCAGTGGGCTGAGACTGGAAGGACGAGGGGGCGAGGAGTGCTGCTCAGTGGGACGGAGCTCAGCCGTGCTGTGCTGCTGCAGTGTGGGCATCTCCTCTTCCAGCCGTTCCCCTTTCCTTTCTGTCCCGTTCGTGTGTGTGTGTGTGTGAGTGTACACGCCTGTGTGTGTATATATATAATAATATATATATGTTTGCTTGTTTGCTGGAAGATTGTACAAGCGGGAAGGGAGCTGGCACCAAGAACCAGATTTCCCTTTTGTATTTCACTGTCCCACTGCTGAACTGCGTTGCAGACAATTTGATGGAGGAAAGGAGACGAGGGGAATCGGCGCAGTCGGTGCGCAGGGTGAATCGCTGTAGCCTCAGCGCTAGTGCTTTCAATCACTCCTGTTACTTCCAAACAAGAAACTGCTGTTTGGGAATTTGTTGCTGCTAGAAGAAGTGGGAATCTCTTTCCCAAGAGAGCACTCTCCCTCTCTGTTCTTAGAGTGGGCTTAGCTGTCCTCGCTGCGTGAAGGGGATCGCAGGTTCTGCTGCCGCAGCCCCGTGGTGCTGACTGGGGACAGCTGGGCAGTGCTGGCTGCAGGAGGTGCCCGGTGTTGGTGAGAGGTGAGGAGGGGCCGAGCTTGGTGTCACCCCGACACCTCTGTCTGAAGTTGTATAAATGCAATTCCTTATTTAAAACCAAGTGGGGAAGTGGCAGCCCTCTGATTTGTGTCCTTGTCCCGCCGTAGGTTGGTTTGCTCAGCGCAGAGCTCCTTATCACAGCTCCCACTGCAGCCGCGGCCCTGCTGCTCCCGATGCACTCCAGTGAGGGCACTCAGAGCAGCAGCACTTCCAGCTGTGCTGCACTGCACTCCTGCTGCATTTGGTCCCTGAGGAATGCACTGTGCTGCAGCCTTCTGCCACGGCTGCTCCAGATAGGAAGGACCTGCCTGAGGATTATTCCGGGGCTCTCACAGTACATCGTGAGTCCCCTCCTTCCTTCTGCCCCAGCCTGAGCTGCTTTCTGAGTCACCTCAATAAAGTGTGGATCTCTTCAATATACATTTTTAACTGAGCGTTAGGCCCTCGGCCCCTTCTCCCTTTGATAGAGCAGTGTTGCTCAGTGCAGCTGGGCAGGAGGGATGCATCTGGTCATGTCATGCTCTGCAGCATGCTGCCTGGCCCGGCTTACACCTCCTGCACTGTTCTGTAGGACAAAACAATCCTGTTGAGTATCTGAGAGCTGAAAGAAATAATGAACAATCCTTGGGAAGGGAGCACTGCCCTTCCCTGCAGCGTCACAATCGTGGTCTGCAGTGGCAGACAGAGACCATCTCATTAAGTCTGGTAGGGGGGAAAAAAAGACACAGAACTTCCTGTGCCGGCACTGCTGTGCTCTGAGCTGAGGCTGCATGGGCAGAAATGAAGGCGTGGGGGCTGTGCTGGCACAAGGAGGGGCCTGGGAGCAGCAGGAGAGAAAAACAAAGAAAAAGCTGGGTTCTCCCACGGAGTTTTTATCTGTTTTCTCCTGAACCAACACAGCGATGTGCGGGCAGAGCTGTGGGTGCTGCAGTTGGATGTGAAGCAGAGGCTGTGAGCCAACAGCGGTGTGCGGTGCGTCAGAAACACGCGTGGGGTTCTGCAGTTGTAAGGACAGGTGCCAAGAGGTTTGATACGGGTTTCTGGGCTCTGTGATGTACAGTGTGAATAAATGCTTGCAGCTCTTAGTCTTTTTTTGATCGACGAAGCACTTTTTTATTAATATTATTTTTTCTTTGTATGTAAAGGAGGAAGCAGTATCTCTCCATAGCTGTACATATAACCTGTCTCTCCTACAGAGAGTAAAGTGCTCCTATATTTTTCATTTTTGTCAAAGCGAGAAGTAAATACTTTAGAATTGTTAAATATATAAATAAAAGTGAATAAAGTTTAGCATTTTTGCATGGGAGCATTCGCTTACACACGTTCCAGTTCTTTACTTCCCTTCCTGCCCTCCAGCAGTGCAGTGCTGGGACAGCAGGGCTGGGGAGAATCAGCCTCCTTTGGTTTCTTGGCTTTCTCCCCCATAACTCCCTCCCTCCCTCAGAGCGTGCTGCCCCTCTTGCCCTTGGAAGAGGGGATTTTCCACTTCTCTCCCTGCAGGATCATTGCTCTGCTCTCACACACACCTGTGTGCTGGTGACCTCACGGCTGGGGCTGGTATTTACAGCTTCAGGAATAAAATAAAGCGACTTTAACGTGGTGCACCGTTACAGACAGGCAGAGGAGCAGCGGGTTTTCAATTACACGCCAGGATCTGATTTTATGGAGCTCCTTTTGTACTCGAGTCACTCCTGAATTCTCTGCAGCTCATCCCAGCAGCTGGGAGCCCCGTGCTGTGCCACCTCAGGAGCACCGAGCGCAGCCCCGGCTGTGCTGGAGGAGCAGTGACACCGCAGAGCTGCTTCCTGCTGGTTGGTGGGGCACAGCACGCAGGTGAGGCTGTGCTGAGCAGCAGCACGCAGCACTCGGCCAGGTGTTTGCTTTGGTGGAGCAGTGTGGGATTCCAATCTCAAACTTGCGTCAGAGCTGATGTCAGCATCAATTGCAGCATCGCTGTGACACACGTAGGAAATGAATAAGCTTTCTGGAGGTCAGAAATTATTTTTCTTTAATTTTGGTACTGACATGTCCAGCCTTGATGGAATTTGAGTGATGTGGTTGAAATGATTTATTCCCTCCCAGGGCTGTTACAGAGCAGCACTGGGCGGCAGTGCTGCCTTTGAGGTGCAGCGGGTGACTTTTTGTTGCCCGGCTGCTGCCTGCGGAGCTGAGTGAGCAGGGATGGGGCGTCCAGCGAGGAGCACTGCAGCAAAGCCTCTGCTTTGCTTTGGGCAAGGGAGAAAGACCCAAAAGCGTGACTGAACCAACCAGTGACCACTGATGGGTTTTGTGATGGCGGGGTGAGCAGTGAGGTGAGCAACTTCTGGTCTGAAAGACTTTGTTTCATCCAGGTGCTGAGCTGGGCAGTGTGAGCCAGGGCTGCAGCTCCTGTGGAGGCACCGCCAAGAAAATGCCATCAGAGCACAGGCAGCACTGGAGAAAAAACAAAGGTTTTCTGTTATAAATCTAAATAATTTCAGTTTTTCATTGCTTTTCTTTATAATGAACGTCGGCACTCAGAGAGCTGCTGCTTCAAGTCATTGTCTGCATCTGATAATGACTGGATCACTCAGCATTTGCCTAAAACACAGGAAGAGCATCCCAGCATCTCCCACTGGCTGCACCTGCAGCGGCAGTAACGCAGCACCAGGTGGTGCAGGGGTGGGTTTGGTTCAGAGGGGTTTGCTGTGTGCCCTGATGGCAGCACCCCCCTCGTGCCTGCAGCTCCCTGAGGTGGCTCTGGGCTGCTCCCTGCACGGCCACAGAGCCTAAGGAACAGCGTTGGCTTCTGATCAAAGCGCTCGGCAAACCGAGCCAACGCGTGGCAAGTTTGGGCTGGCTTTGATACCTTTGTGGATGATCTGCATGAGGGGATGGTGCCCATCAGGAAGTCTGCAGGTGACACCGTGCTGGGAGGAAGTACAGATCTGCCTGAGGGCAGGAAGGCCCTGCGAGGAGCACTGGGACCTGGAAGTGTGTCCAGAGAAAGGCAACGGGGCTGTGCAGGGTCTGGATGCAGTGAGTTCTTACAGGCAATGAGGGAGCTGGAATGGCTCCGTCTGAAGAAGAAAAGGCTCAGGGGAGACATTATTGCTGCAGCTCCTGAAAGGAGGTTGTGGTGAGGTGGGGATCGGCCTCTGCTCCTGGATAACAGCAATAGGATGAGAGGTGATGGCCTCAAGTTGCACCAGGGGAGGTTTGGGGTGGGTATTAGGAACGGTTTCTTCTCCAAAAGAGCGGTGATGCAGTGGCAGAGGCTGCCCAGGGAGTGGGGGAGGTCACCATCCCTGGAGGTGTTCAGGAACCACTGGGGATGTGGTGCTGAGGGACACAAGCAGTGGGCACAGAGGGTTGGGGTTGGGGATCTTAGTGGTCCCTCCCAACCTGCATGATTCTATAACTGGGGCTGCTCTGGATGTTTATTTCAAAGCTGCGCCAGTGCTCTGGATCTAAACGCTTGTGCAGACCCAGCCACTGCTGCCCTGGAGATGGAAATACCTCTGTTCAGCATCAACCCACATCAGGAGCTCACCGTGCTCCCTGCAGCCTGCCTCGGATGCGACACAACATCCTGCACTCTGCGTCTGCGTCTCCCTGTTACCTGTCCGAGTCACAGCCTGCTGCCCGCGGGGCTGCGCGCACCGGGGCGCCGTCCGGGGCTGGATGAATCCTCGGCGCTGTAGCTGCCGTTCCCCAGCTCTGCAGCCGCGGGGCGGAGTTCCTGCCTGCACCACCTGAACAGAGAACGCAGCGCTTTGTGCGAGCCGTGCTGCGCACACAACGCCGGCTGCTCCCGAGGGTCTCCCCAGGTTGGATGATTCCCCGTGCGGGGGATGATGGCAGCGATGCTGCTGGGAACCAACCCAGAAGGCTGTTTGTCTCCACCCGGGGGGTGAAGTTTGGCTCTGACCGCGGCAGATCAACACGTGCAGGCAGAGCAGTGCTGCAGCACGAGAGATCAGCTAAAGTGGCAGAGCCGGAGGCTTTGGCTTACCTCTGAGCGGCACAGGCATCCATGCGGGAGGAGCCGGGCCGAGCCGCGTGCTCAGTCAGCAGAGCTCCTGTGAAAGAACACGGCGCGTAAGCGCTGCTGGGTGCCTGAGCTTCTCAGCGGTGCTTCCCGTGCTGAGCTGCCCCTGCTGGAAAGGAGGTGGGGACAGCAGCCTGGCTGAGCTGTGGGTGTCCCTGTCTGCTGTGGGGCAGTGGGGCCAGACGGCCTTTAAAGGTCCCTTCCAACTCCAACTGTTCTATGATTGTACAGCAGAGCTTTCTATAAAACTCCGCTCCTGGCCTGGAGTGAAGCCTGGGAACGGCAGGACCGCACACAGCCCCCCCCCCCCCGGTCTGAAATTCCCTTCTGTCCTCCCTACCTGCGTAGATCCTTGCTAGGGAGCAGCGGTCTCTTGCTGCCAGCTCCATGGGCACGGCCCCTTCTGGAGCAGCTCCTCGGCAGAACCGTGCGAGGCGGCCGGCAGCACCCTGCACAAAGTGCCCTGCGGGCTGCGGCTCCGCGCTGCTCGAAGCCAATTCCAGTTTGTTCCGCCAAACGATCACAGGAAAAGGGACGGCGTGTTGACCTCCCGCGTGGCAGTGAGGCCAATGAGGGGACGGCTCCGAGCACCCGAAGGGGCCGTGGGTGTCCCTGCTCATTGGAGGGAGTGGGACCGAAACGAGGCCCTCGGGCGCCGTGCTGCACCTCTGCAGCACTCACATCTCTCCCTGCAGCAAGGCTGAGGGTTGCCTTGGACGGAAGCGCAAGCAGGAACGCGTTTGGATTTAGGCAGCAGAAGGCTCTTTTTGTGATTCAGTCTCCTTTGAGGCCATTTATGAACCACCACCTATCGCTACCTGCGGTGTTGGTGCTGTTCCCCCTCCAGCACAGCAAAGCAGTGCTCAGCCTGTTTTGTTTCCTGTAATGCTTCTACAACACAACACCCCCTGCCTAACGCTGCCCCGCGCTGTCTGACTGCTCCTACAGGGACAGCACAGTCCTCACTGGGCGCCGTTCTGTGCTCCAGGCAGAGCAGTACCAGAACACTCACAGGATATGCTGCACGAATACAAAACCCCCATCATTCAAGCAGGCGTCCAAGTGCCAAGACAAAGTCCAAAGAACCCTCCAAACCCACGGAATGCCAACGAGGTGGTTTAAAAATGGATCGAAGTCCCCGGGGGCACAAACGATATCCCCAGCAGCTTGGGTGGGAGCCAGCACTGCACTGTGCTGGGCTGCAAAGGGACACAGCCCACCCTGCCCTGGGTGTGCTCCCCGAGGGAGGCTGAATGGTTTTCAACCATTGTCTGAACGGTTTTCAACAGCACAGCGAGCAGCAGCAACGTGGAGAACATCAGAATGGGGCTGGAAGCACAAGCGTCGTATCTGTGTTTTGTGGGCTCTCACTTCAGTAAGCTGCACTGATTTCCTGCTGTGCTGAAGTTGTGGTTTGGAAAGGACCCGAAACCATCACCATACAGCCCAAACTCTGCAGCCCCCTGGATCGTGTGTCCCAGTCCCAACTGGTTTCAATCAGCACAAGCCCGTAGAGGCCAGCTTCTTTCCAGGTCATTTTTAGAGCCTCCCACCCTGTCCTCCACTCCACTGCCTTCAGTGTCGGACCGAACTGCTTGTTAATTAGTGGGTATGCTCATTAGTCCTGCTTATGAGCAGATCCGGCTTTCTTGTTCGGTAGTCAAATTGTTTGAGGTATTTTTCCATCAACAGAAGTTATATGAGAGGGTGGTAAAAACCTCGTGTTGGAGGTCAGTGCCCAACTGCAGCCCCCGGTGAGCAGTCAGGCTCTGGTTAATGCGTGTGGAAGGTCCTGGAGGATGGATCAGATCACCTTCAGGATCCGCCAGAGCCTACAGCATGAGGCTATGTCTAATGCCATGCTCTGCACTGCGCACCTCTCCCTGCATTCGCTTCACATTCTCCCTTCTGCTGAATGGAGACCACAAAGGCATCACCTCTGCTCTGTGCCCCCAAACCAAACTCGGCGCTGAAGGCAGAGAAGCAGCCCAGAACTCTCACTTCTCCTGGGGGATGAGAAAGCAATGCCTGCAGGTACTGAATTCCAGCAGCTTAGGATCCCTAAGCATACACTGTGTGCTAATGTGATCTGAATTGCTCTACATCAACTAATAATCTAATCCCTGAGGGAATATCCTCTGATATGGTGATTGCACCTTCCAGGCTGGTTTGTGCACCCCTTGGTGGCGTGGATCAAGCCAGACGATTCTCATTTACCTTCAGGAAATTCTGAGCTGCTTTGAATTCTCCATGGCTGCCTTTGCCTGAGCACCTTTAAAGGAACAGCCTGTGGGTAAGGGCAGGGAGCTGCACTTCTAAGGAGGCAGCAGCGGGGTTCCTTTGGCTCTTTCCATCTTTTCAGTGGGAATAAAAATAGAAAGTCATAATGCAGTACGTGGCCCTAGAGAAGGTTTCGTATTTATCAGACTTGTGCTGCTTTTCCAGCTTAAAGGAAAACAACACAGCAAAACAAAACAAAGCAAAAAAACCAACAAAAACATCCACAAAATAATGTTGGGCTCAGGAAGGTGACTCACATTAAAAATATACTTACATTGGTGCCTTTCTTGAAGAGCATTGACAGTGCACAGCTCCTCACTGTAGAGATGAAATGATCTGCATTTTTTGCAGCACACAAGGATCCCAAAATAAATACTGCCTGTGTTCTGCTTTTGTAAGTGCTATTTAAAAAGCAGATTTGTGAAACACCTTCAGAGTGCTTGTCTAAAGCCTTGAGTTTGGTCACGTTCCCTAGCAGAATCAGCCAGAAGCACCAGCACCAAGACTGCCCAGGTGTCAAAGCAGGCTTACTGGTGCTTGGCTTACCTGCACTGTGGAGAAGAACACGGCCAGCGCCTGCCCCTGACTCTTGGTGAGGGACCTCAGGACATGGAGTGATAGGACATTTGTTGTTCCTTCCCATATGGGCAGCACCTGTGTGTGTGATTTCCTGCCTGACCACAAGTGGAAAGAAGCACTGGTGAGGAGAGTGAGGGAAGTGAGTCTGGGGATGTATGGGAGCTGCTGAGTCCTGGCCTGAAGCACTGATGGAGCACCTGGGGAAAGGACCCAGTCAGCCCTGGGAGCACAGGTGAAGGCAGTTCAGCTGTGTGATGGGAAGGGATGGAGCCTGGCTGCACCTCTCTTAGGCCTCATTTGTGGGCTGGCTGCCCTGGGGAAGGATCTCTGGTTGGAGATCCCTCCTTGGTGGAGCTTTGCCCTGGAATTGTCTGATACAGGTAAGCAATCTTCCCTTCCTTTATAGCACCTCTTTATTGTCCTGGTCCTTTTATTGTCACATCTTTGTTGTAATGCCCTTCCCATTGTGTTGATCTGTCCAATCCCTACAGGGGAGGACTATGTTTTTATTTGAGCCTGTCTGTACCAGGCAGGTAAGAAGGACTACAGGGATGAAGTGAGTGAGGCTCAAGCTCTTCCTGCTGTTTTCTTACCACAGTATCACAAACGATGACTGGCAAGCCTGTATCCTCCATGTAACCTTGTCCTCCAAAAGACTCCATTGCCTCAATAGCAATGGCAGAAGCCTACAATAAAAAAAAAAGCAGAGAGCTGACATAACATACGATGCACAGAGGGAGAAAGCGGCCAGAAACCTCTAACATCACACAGCAGTTCCTGCCAGGATGGGACTGCCTCGGTCCCACTGAGCTGCTGAGGCAGGCTGCTCGTTACACAAGGGTAGGTGCAGCCTGGGGAATGAAGACTGACCAACACTGAGAGGAGACGTGTGGGAAGCAGTCAGAGCTGGGGAGCAGCTCCAGGAGGAGTTTGTCACTGTAGTCCTCTGTAAGTAAGGGTAAAACTGTGCGTAAAGCAAGTGGCTGTATTTCAGGAGAATCTTTACCGCCTGCTTGCCTATGATGTGTAAGCTTCTGTGTATTTAAGCTGATGGCAGTTAAGGAGATAGACCCCTTAAGTAAAGGCTAATGCTATTAACACTTCTACCTTCTTCTATTTATTCATAACTAGGAGAAGGATGTTTCCTGTGGCTCGGGGTTCCAATTTAGCCTTGGAACACAGGGAGTTCTGCTAAAGCCTCAGCAGTGTTCCTCTGTGGCACATCAGAGCGCTTGCTCTCTGTTCTCCCCAGCTGGCTGACCCATGGTGTGCCTGCCAGGCAGCTGGCACCTGGGTCCTTCCTGAGAGCAAGGTTACAGGTCTCCCAATTGCAAAAAACCAGCCTCAGAACAGGGCAGCCGTCATGCTGCAGGCCCTGCAGAGGGGTCACTCGCTGCCTGTACCCCATGCTGCTGCTGCCCTCCGTGTTGGCTGTGTTAGCCACATCTCTTGGAACGCGCAGCCCTGCTCCAGACAAACAAATTGCTTGTTCCATACCTGCTTCCCTGTGTACAGTTTGGCAACTGGCACAAGCAGTCTCAAGAGAAGCTGGTCCTGCTCACTCGCCACGTTGGTTTCTGCAAGCCCAAGCAGCCGAGCCATCTCCATAAGCAGAAGAAAAGCCCCTCGTGTCTGCACCTGTGTGGGGAGAAGCAGGGAGTTTTGCTGGCGTGGGTCCCGAGCTCAGACTGATCCCGGCCTGGGCTGCTGAGGTGCCATGAATCTGTCTGGGAGTGGCAAAATACATCCCCTTCCCAAAACTTTCTTCAGGGACAAAGACCAGTGACCAGCAAGGCATGACATTAGAAGCAGCCCAGTATGAAGAAAGGGCCAATGCCATTTCACTGGGCCTAACAGGAGCCTCATCAAAGCTTCTATCAGGTATCCAGGCCACAGATCTACGCTCTTTCAAATGATAATGGACACGAGGCTGCGTGTCTGACCACCAGATCTGCAAAGTCTTTGACAGATCTCATGCGACGTTCAACGTGCTGCCTTGGCAAGCTGCGATGTGCCAAGCACTGGGAGATGGAGACTTGTAGCTCCTGTGTGTGACTGTGTGGGATCTGGCCTTTCTTTTGGAGGTGAAGTTCCGGCCACAGAATGCTACAGGCTAGGAGATGCTAGAGCTTTAAATCACGTTAGGCAGTTGTTGAGGTAACGTTCCCTCTCCTTGCTCCATTCCGCATGCAGTTTTAAATGCTGGTTTAAATATTTGCATGAACCTACTGCAGCCCAAGGATAGACAGTGGTGTTACACCGGTTAAAAGAAACAGTAAAACAGTGCCTGGATGGATGAGGAGAGGAGGATGAGGAGAAGGAGAACTGTGTGCCGCCTTCCTGAAGTTTAGGTAGCGGGAGGAGGCTGCTGTGTCTCGTGGGTTAAATTGGGCTGCTCCAGCTCAGCTCTGAGGCAGAGCTGTGAGACATCGTACCACGAGCGAAGGCCCGCAGCCAGAGTGCCAGTGCACACCGCGCTCTTCTACCACGTAACCATTATTTCATCGGATGAAATTTACGTCTGGAGGCTGTATTCAAGCTAAGTGCCTTGTGGTGGTGAGTACTGTGTGGGTACGTGACAGCAAACCCGTCTGAATGTGCAGTGTGCCCCCTTAGGGGCTCTTAGAGCCCGCTGAGAACAGAACAGTGGGAACAGTTCATCTCCTGTTGTGTGAGCTGCCGGCTGTGCTGCTGTCTCGCTCCAATTTATAGGGGGGAGAAGAGGTTCTTAGAAATACGTGTACCTGGCGTGAGATTAAGAAACGGTGGTTCAAATGTTGGTCCGACCAGTTTGTTACAAACGTAAATATGGGAGATGGGGAAAGGGGAGGACGGACGCTATTACGGATTGGGGTGATGGGGAAGGGAAGGCGAGCGATAGAAAAGACAGGAAGAAGCAAGAATTGCGTACAGCGGGGATAGTCAGCGCCAGGACCCGGCAGTAGTCCCGTTACACGCCGTTCCGGTGGTCCGGTCCGAGGCCGAAGGGTGGGAGCAGCGAGGCCGGTCTTGGGCAACGAGAGCGTGCGGGTACCGGGTGGGTCCGGGAGATTAGAGTAGCCGCAGAGTACGGCCAGGAGGAAGCAACAGGGCTCAGGTAGCAGGCCCAAGGAAGTCCGTCAGCGTGCAGTCCGTAGTGAGGGATCTGATGTCAGACACCCTGTCCTCATGGTGGTTGGACCCTCTTTTATCCTCCTTTTTTCCTGCCTAGGTGACATCCCTGGGTGCTGGAGCAAGAGTCATGTGCGCACCTCCTGAGATGCCTGTCTTCCTCGAGATAAGTCCACACGAAAGACCGTTTCCCGGCCATTAGCAGCAGCTTATCCCTCTCTCATAGCCCCTGGCCTTGTCCATCTGTGCTCCTTAAAGGATTTCACAACCCTTTCCCTAGGACCTGTCCAGTGTCCTCCAGGCAGAAGATTTCTCTACTTTTGCCCAGGACTTTGCCTGGACTTGTTCCTCAGCAAACTTTGAGTCAATGACATAAAAGAATAATATCTTACAGCTGCATGAGTCTGCATCAGCCCTGCAAGTCTGTTAACTGCAGGTTAGGAGGTGGCAGTGTCTTGCTTGGAAGCTGATGGTAATGACCAACTTCAGAGGCCACAGCATGGTAGAAGCATGCATGAGCTCTGCATCCCTCTCAGAACAGCTCCCAGGTAATTGGTATTTAGGATAACCTATGGTGCAGCAGAGAAGCCAGATCCATCATCAAATCAAATTCCAGTGGACTATGGCAATTCCCTAGCTCCCTACACCTGATTTCCACACAGAGCCAGACTGGCTGTGCTCACAAACCACTGTGGATTCTTGTCCTCTTTCCATTTTTCCAGACTCAGCTCTGCTCCTGGAGGCCTTACCTCCATCCGGGCTATTGTCTGCATGTGCAGGGGATGATCTTTGAGGAGCTTCTCGAAGACAACCCATTTAAGGGCATACTGCCTGCTCAGACTGATCATCACAGGGAGAATACAGACAGTGCAAGGTGTCAGAGAGGCAACTTTCCTACTTCCTTTCCAGGCTTGCCCTTCCACCCATCCTCACTGGATGAGCCTTGCCTGGCTGTAGCATTCCAGCCCAGGTCACACAGGCCAGCTCTTTGTAGCGCTGCTGGCTTCCAGACCTGTGCCTGCAGAGGCAATGCTGAGCACTGCAAACTCCCCTTGTGCTCATAAGCTGTTCCTTCAGTCTGAGGGGGATTCATGCTGCCTTCACCTTCTTGTGGAGGCTACTGCACCAATGACATTGTGGATTTGAGTTTTCAGCATGTTGGAGATAGAGGCCACTCCACCACCTTCTGCAGAGATCTGAAACAACCAAGGAACAAAGGTTGGAGCTGAAGCACCTCACTCTTAGTAGGAGTTGTGCCTAATGGCAGATAGATACAGGCCATCCAGTCTGCTTCTGTCTATCCTCTGGTGGCAGAGAGATCTGCTTGCTTTAGAACGCTGCTGTCTCATTTTATCCATGTGGCATAATCAGAGAGATTTGGAGACCAGCAGGAGTCAGCATGATCAGTTCTGGTTTCTGACTGCTTGTTCTACCTGTTTGCTACACAGAACTGTCCCTCAGCTGGATTAATGCAATTGCATCAGGGAAATGACCAGCTTAAAACTACTTTCTTTTTCCTCCTGCATGATTTTCTCTGAGCTATTCACAGCTTCAACAGCGCCCTGCTGGGGAAGGATTCTGCAGAACGAGCAGCCAGCCACAGATGTGGAGGAGATACCCCCACTACTTCAGGTGGTATCACTGCCAGCACCTCCAAGAGTGGCCTGCCTTGCCACACCTGCCAAGTCCCGATAGGATGGGCAAACCTCACGCACCAGCTCTGCTTTAGCTCCATTTAGCCACAGCTCTGCTGTTGCCATCTGCCGTGTGCCCAACTTAGCTTTCAGTCTTTGCACTTGGATACGGTTCAGCTTCTCCTCCTCAAATCGAACCCTCAGGAAGAACAGGGACAGCCTGCCGGAGCCCTGGGGTCGTTAAAAAGGCATGCAAAGAAGATTTCATTACAATGAAAAAAGGAAGTTAAAAGTTCCCCTCCTCTTTCAGGCATCCCACCACAGAACAGACCTGTTTTACACGTCCTTCAGCATCCTCTATTCTGGCTAGGGTTAATGCCATATCAGAATCAGCTGCTGATGTAAACCATTTAAAACCATAGAGATGATATGTGCCATCTGGCTGCTTTCTGGCCACTGTCTCTGTGCCATTAGCTGCAAGAAAGGAACAGAAGATCATGGCTTTACAGGAACTTCTGTAGCAATCGATGCTGATTTTCAGTTTAAGCAGCAGCTCTTTTTAAGTCGCCCCATGCTATCTGGATGAAATATGGATTAGCTGCTAATCTCTTTCACTGACACTGGATAAGAAATGCAGCCAGAGTTAAGAACTAGAAAGGAAAAATGTTCTGTTTAGTTACAAGTCTGCCCAGCAACAGTCCAATCTAACAGAGGTAATGGCAGTGCTCTGTAAGCAAAATGTACTGTGGTTTATAATACAATGCCTCTGTTCCTTTAGGAGCTACCTCAGCCGAGAACCACAAGGGATGCCATCATCAAGAGCTACAATGATGGCCACCTCTGTAGCTCTCCCTCCACAGCTGATTGTTTCACTTCTCCAACTGAGAAGGAGGTTCATCAGAGGCAGGTGACTCCCTTTCCTGCAATGGGGTCCTGAGGTTTCCCAGCCCATCGTGCTATTGCAATCATTTGCCAAGGGCCAAAGCTGAAGGTCAAGGATGCTCCTTCAGTCCCACCTGGGATGGATCTGACTACCTTGCTCAAGGTTTAGGTCACTGAGCTAAATATCAGCGTGCAATCTGAGCAAGGACCAGAGCTCTGTACCTGTGCAGCAGTGCACAGAGGCTGGGCCTTCTGCTGGCAAAACACAGCTCTGTGTGTAGGATTTAGGTGACTTGATGTTCTCAGCCCTCACTAACACACCTGGCTGCTGCCCACCCCAGTGTACATACCAACATCAGAGCCCCCCCAGCTCTCAGTCATCCACTGGCCAGAGGTCCAGAACTTCCTGGGGTCACAAGATGTCAGATGGTCAAAAGCATTTTTCAGAGATGCAGAAACACCCTGTGACTGTTTTGAGGGAGGGACAGAAAACTAAATTCATACTGAAGTAGATGCAATTAGACATTTGCCTTAGTTAATGCTGGCTTGTCTTACAAGCATCCTCACCAGGCTCAGAATGGATTATCTGCAATCAGGGCTGTCCTGCACTGCATCTGCTTGCACTACTGACAGTGTGAAACCACCTGGCTTGAGTGCAGATGTACTGCGTAGGCAGAAAGTGCAGACTCATGTTACACTGAGGAGTGCTGAGCAGCACTGCTCACTTGAACTGCTGCACTGCTTGACAGCTGGACAGATAGCTCCCAGGGCAGCACCAGTGCCAGTATATCTGTGTACATCTTTGGATGTCACCAGCATCCAAAGAGCTCCAGGAAAAGGTAATTCCGTTGTGGAATTTTGTTTCTCTTGAGTTAGCATGCTCAGGGCTAGCTACTTTCTGCCTAGCTTTTCTCTGCACCCCACATAGCTAGTTATGTAGTGCAAAGGGTGTCACTGAAACACAGCCAGACCTTCAGACTGGGAAGCCTTGATAGCTCAGATCTATCCATCACTTTTGGATCTGGCTCAATTCATTCGACTCCTGCTTCACAGAGGGGACAGGGAAACAAGGCTGTTGAATGTTGTAGTAAGAAAGGTGGAACTTTTCAGCTACTGCAGTGCTACAGGATTTGTATGCAGTAGAGGCCTCACTGCAAGTTCTGTGTGCAAACATAGAAGCTGGCCTGGGTGCACAGACTGTAATTGAAGCAGAAAGTCAGGTGGAGGGAGATGGAGCTGAATCACAGAGCAAGGCAGGGCCACGTCCAGAGCCAGAAGGCAGATCAGCTCTCCCTGGTCGTTGGCCAGCTCTTCCAGGACGTGGGCTGTGTCTTCAGAGAGCAGCTCAGCTCATACCTCAATGACTTTGGCTGCTCCATCAGTCATGGCCAGCGGACAGTTGAAACCCCCAGAGGCAGTTGAAAACAAGTACAGTTTGACAGCCTGGTGCACATGGCTAGGAGAGAGAGTGAAAACAAACAGGTTTTGCAGCAGTTCAGCAGCAGGAGGATAAGATGTCTTGACTAGGAACAGAGGGGAAAAACACAGCCAAAATGGGTTAGTTAGACCACTCGTTTCTAGGAGAGAAGAAACAGCTTCAATCATGAAAGCAGAAATGGAGCAGAAATGTTTCTCAGTCCCAGAGGAACTGCGAGTGTGGTGCTGGATGGAAGGCACCGAATGCCATCTGGTGCAAATCAAGTGCACTTCTTAAAAATAAGAAATCTGGGTCTATCTCCAGAGGCTGGAACACAATGAAACTGCAAGTAAAATTCCAGACTTCTGTGTTACAAGTAATGCATGTAAAGCTGGAGCAGCACAGGGAAGCCAAGCCCCAGAATGAGGAAAGTGACATCAGAGAATATTATGATCAACTGCAGGCCATTAGTTACACCTTATCATTGCTGATGTGGAACATTATAATGGACAGGCACTGCTGTTCAGTACAGCAGTAGGTGTGCTTTTGTTCATGCATCACCTGTTATCCATTACACAACAAGCTCAGTCCTACCAGATGCTGAATGCAGCCTGCAAGATACCAGCTCACTCCCATTCCACCCAGTTACCTCCAGTTGGAATATCTTCTCTCATAGGCCTCAGCAATCAGCCCCTCTTCTGCTGCAATCTCTTTCATCCTCTTCCAGGCTGAGCAGGTGACAATGTGATCCACTCGCTGCCCCCAGGCATCGTACTGCCGAAAGACAGGGGGATTCAACTCACATTCCCATCCTAGAGGTCTGATTTTGGTTAGCAGACGGTTTCCAAACCCCTTCAGCTCCTGGCTCACCTCCTCCAGTACCTGTGAAGCAACAAGAGCCTTTCAGTACTTGTTTGGAAGGCGAGGGGCCTCCGTGCTAATTGGAAAGGCAAAGTACTGGCCATCTTGTTCTGGGCACTAATGATCTCTTGCCACTTGGCTCACTGTGCTCTGTGATGCAGCAGGACAGCTTGTCTCTTGGCCTCCGCTGGCACAGCTGTGCTCAGCTGTCACAGTTTTTTTTCAAAATCGTTTTTTTCAAGTTACTTCTGGCAGCATCTCTGGGTTTTACAAAAGACAGAAGAGTTGTTGTATCGGGGCTGAGAGCCACACAGATGCATATGAGAAAGGGATTTGGACGAGATGATCTCAAGGTCCCTTCCAACCAAAGCCACTCTGTGATTTAGTGCCGGAAAAGAACGCCAAGGAAAAAGGTGCCAAAAATGGAAATCCTTCATCTCTATAGAAAAACTTTCACTGACATCACCAGTTAACTCCTTATCAGATTGGAAAAGAAGGAGGGCTCAATCCTCCATAACCCTGCAGACATTCAAGGCCAGGCTGGATGGCGTCCTGGGCAGCCTGATCTGGTGGGTGGCAATGCTGCCATGGCAGGGGGTTGGAACTGGACGGTCTTTAAGGCCCCCTCCAAACTAAACCATTCCATGCTGCTCCTGATTTGAGCCTTGCACGTAGGGTGTGTCTACGTTCAAATTTCCACTCTGCAGCCAACTTCCTGAATGACCCCAGATAAAGATTCATTAACTCTCATTTTAGCCAGGCTTGGCTGGCTTGGACACGGGAGTCTGTCCATGGCTAATGGACAGAAACCATCACCTGCAGAGAAATGACTCATCCCCACTACCTCAGCTCCTCATGTTAAGGTGATGGAATTGCCCTCTGCAGGTGCAGGTCTTCTTTACTGTCTGCAGCCAGAGCCTGGTGAACTTTAGACATAAATAACCTGATTTAGACATGGTTAAATCTGGGTAACCCAGCCCCTAGCATGGATGGTTAGCAAAAGTATGTCCAAAACTATTGGGGGGGGTCACGTGAGGACCTGAACAAGATTAATTTTCAACAGAGGGATACTTTTTGCTGTTCTCTAAGCCCATAAAAGATGCTCATTTCCTCCTCAATAATTGCAGTTCTGGAGGTGAATGCCATATTTGCTGTGACTGAATGGTGCAATTATAAAACGCATTAATTTGCCACTGAAGAAATACAAACACTGCTTCCTTTCCTTGGTTCCCCTTGCATTGACTTTTCACCACACTCCATCCCGTATGATGGATTCTTCCACTGCTCTGTGTAATGAGAATCCTTCACACACCGTCCAGCCTTGCTCTGGAAGTCTCCATCCTCAGAACACATGTGAACAGATGAACAGTGCAGCAGCCTTAGAAATCACAGCACAAGCCCAAAACCCACATGAGCATGGTGCATGCCTGGGTGCATGCCTCCACAGCGTATTGCACCATAACTATTTGAAAGCTGTTTCAGAGAGACAACCTAAGAATCCAAAGTACAAGGATTTCACTAATCCCTGAAGCACAAGAAGAACCTTTGAACCATTTGGCTGGAGGTTTTTGCAGGCAGATGACCATGAGTTCAGCACACAGGTCTCCTAATCAGCACACTCCTGACAGCTCACTACCAACAGTCCCTTTAACTCCATATCCACATCTTCTAAAGAAACCACAGCACCTAGCTGTGAGCTCTTGCCCTGACCACACCAATGAACCACTCTCCTGCCCAACTGTGTTTATTTCCAAGGGAAAAGAACAAAATCAGAGCTGCTACATTTGTACATAACACACTGCTGCTGGGGCACCTGCAAACCACAAGGTTCCAGGCTGCAGCCACAAGCCAGCAGCATCTGCTGGCTGGTCTCCTTTACCCCAATCAGTGCTTTGATGTTCCAGAGATGAATGGAGTGAAAACACACTGAGAGCACAAACACATGATCCTTTATATTGAGATTTCTTTACAGAGGGATCAAAGATCAGTGGATATCTCAAAACTGCTCTTAAAAAAAACAAACAGGTGCTTCCTGCTGTGCTCTCCAGAAATCACCTTCAAACAAAGAAATCCCTTGTTCCATTCCAGGGAAATCCCTATGTTCACCGCTACAGGTAAACAGCACAACAGGAATCAACATCCACTGTAGTGGTGGTGTCTGCTTCAGGGCGATGTGCCAAGCTGTGGCTGCTGCTGCTGTCCTGGACTGGAGAGGGGGGTGCTGGCATGGAGAGCAGCCCCGGGCTGTGGGCAAGGCAGTGCTGCAGGAGGCTGAGAGCAGAGCGAGGCAACACTGCCCCGCTGGGACCGCCGGCAGAAATGTAAGCGAGATTTGCTGATCTGTTGGGTATTGCAGCCGCTTTGTCTCCCAGGGGAAGGAGTGAAAAGCACCTCTCATCCTCTTAATTCTTCAGGAAATTGGAAGAATCGGGTGCAGAGTAGGAGCGTCCTCCTTTAGAAGGGCCGCAGCGGTGCTTGGAGATGCCTTGTTCCTGTCTTCCATCACAGCAGTGCCAACAGCAAGCTCATGGTGCTGCTGTTACACTCTTACTGTCCCAAGACCTTCCTGGCCTGCAGACCAAGCAGGGGCAGGAAGAGCATTGCTGGCAGCCAGGATACGTCTCCTTTACCCACACAGTGGCTTTACAGGCGCTGCTTCTGCTTCAATGAAACACAGAGGTCACACCCAGCTCCATGAGATCTGACCCTCAACAAGTGAGACAAACTGTAGTCCCTGGGGGGGACGGCAGAGCACAGGCAGCGCAGTGAGCCCAGGGCTTCCTGCAGAATGGAACCTCACAGCACAGCACGGGCTGCTGCTCCTCCTCTCTGTACCCATGCAGCTCTGCGCTGAGCCTTTGCTCTCTGAATATCAACTCAGAGAAGCCAAGGACTGTTGTTGAGAAGCATCAATTCCCAAAGGGCCTTTGCATCCTCTTCAGCTTACAGCTGAGATCAGCCTTGTTACTTTGTTTGCTGAGGGATTTCCTTGAAAATCCTTCCCCAGAGAGAGGGAAGGGGAAGAGCACAGCAGATTTGGGATGCACCTCCATTTTTTTTCCCTTTCTCTGAAACTTCTTACACTGGATGACACCAGACAACAAATGTACACACTGACAATCTCCAAACACTCTTCCAGGAACACCCAGAACAGAGGAGCCCACTATGCCCTTTCTATTTCTGCTTATGACCTGGGAGTGTTTTTCACCCCTACACACACAACAAGTTTCAAGGAACGCTGCTAAATTCCCCCCAGTTAAACACAGAAGGCACAAAAGGGTTCAGAGAAAGGTTCTTTTCACAAACAGGGACCAGCACTGCAGTGTGTACACACACACAAACACACACGTCAGACCTTAGGAGGAAGGTGTGCCTTCAGGTAACTCCGAAGCAAAGCATCCTCCAAATACTGGTTCCCAGGCTCAGGCCGCTCTTGGAAGAGGGTCTCAGCTTCTCTTCTTGCAACAGGCATTTCCAGGTCTGCTCCCACTTGCTTCTCCTGCAGGCTGACCTGCTGGCCTTGCCCTGCCGTTGTGTTGAATCCTCTACAACTGCAGGCTTGGCACCTGTCCCAGCCGTGATGCAGCCTGCAGGTAGCACCAAGTCTGCACAAAGCCAAAGTAAACATGACTGCAAAGCTTCAGCACGTCACCCCAACCACTATCACCTTCACTGCATCATGTTTTCTTCTAACGTTGTATTATTCTTGAAAATGAACCCCGTCTTTTCTCCTCCCTTGGGGTGGAGCTTTTCAGCAGCTGTTGTTGACTGAACTAGGGCAAAGGTCTTTGGAAAGAGATCAGAAAAGGGCCTGGAAAACACAGGTACTCAGAAAACATTGTGTCTGCCCATAGCAGTTGTGCAAATCATTGTCCAAGTTTCTCAGAGTCGAGGAACCAGCCTTGGTGTGCATCCAGCAGCATCCCCAGTGGATTGCCTGGAATAACGAGTTTGGAAATTGTAATGAGATGAGAAGAAAAACTTACAGAATTCCTGGGAATGGGAAGAAACAGTTTAGGCAGGTTGTTCTTACTATTCTATATTATGACCTTATGCTATATTATTTGGCAGGTGAGATATTAGGAAGAAACTCTTCACTCAGAGGGCAGTGAGGTGCTGGCCCAGGCTGCACAGAGCTGTGTGTGCCCCATCCCCAGTGCTGCTCCAGGCCATGGATGGGAGCTGGTGTGGCAACCAGCCCATAGCAGGGCTTGGGGCCGGGGGCTGCAAGGGCCCTTCCAGCCTAAGCCATTCTGTAATTCTGTAAACAAGGCACTGGTTAATAAAAGGGGACTCATCTTCCTTGCAGTCGTGACAGAAGCTCCAGAAATAATCTACTTCTTACGAAGTCTCCGATGTCATCGAGTCAGTCTCATGTTGTTTCCTTTTCCCTAGGTTCGTACTTGGAAGCCCTAAGAATGCCTTTTGGCTTTGAGTGATTTAAAACCTGCACCTCCGCTTGGGTGGTGACACGCTGACAACAGTGCCACGACTTCAGACATCAACATGCTGTTACAAGCACGGATGTTGGAGACTCATGCATGGGGTTAAACCTGGGGACACGCCTGGCCGCAGCATCAACTCAGAATCACAGAACCATAGGAGTTGGGAGGGATCCTTGAAGGCCACCTGTTCCGTCTGCAGCGAGCAGGGATGCCTACAGCTGGTTGGGGAACTCAAAGCCCCATCCCCTGACTTGGGTGCTTCATGGAAGGGGCGCCCACTGGGCAACTGCTGCCAGAGCCTCACTGCCCGTAGTGAAAGAACCATTTTCCTTATGTCCAGTCTAAAACTCCTCTCTTTTAGTTTGAAATCACTTCTTGTGCTATCCAGAGGAGGGCCACAAAGGTAATCCCAGGCTGGAGCGCCTCACTTATGAAGCTAGGCTGAAGGAACTGTGCTTGTTCAGCCAGGAAAAAAGAAGGCTGTGGGGAGACCTCACTGTGACCTTCCAGTATATCGAGGGAGTTTAGAAACAAGAGGAAAATCAACTTTTTGCACGGGTGGATAGGTAGGTAGCGATAGGGGAATGGCTTTCAACTAAAGGAGGAAGCAGTGAGGCGCTGCAGCGCCGCCCCCTCAGCCTCCCGTTCCCCCCCCCCTCTCCGCCCGCCCCCCCCAGGTAACGGTCGGGCCGCCCCCAAGATGGCGGCGCGCTGAGGCGAGCCCGCGCTCGGGGCTGAGCGGTGCTGCCCCCACACCGTCCCGCCGTGGGTCGGCTGCTGTGGTGTTCTGAGGCCCCGAAGGGCAGCCGAGGTGGCTTTTCCACTGTGTATAAATAGACTGTAAACAGGCTACGCTGTAGAAAACACACTGCGTTATCATTATCACGTTGTTAGGAGGCTCACAAGCAGACATTTTTCTGCTGGAATTGCATTCCAGACCTGGCCAGGGAGCGTTTAGCGAAACGGTTTAAAAAATAAAAGAATCCTAAGCTGTTGAACGTGTAAATACTGAAAACCTTGCTGTTGGAAATATCCAAATAATTTTCCAGGACAGTATCTCTGATAAAGCAGATCTTATTCGCAGTTGCAGTGTTGGGCCTCTTGCAAGCAGGAGAGCACCCAGAAAACAGCGTTACATCTTTTATTCCCTATCCCCCGACGCTGATCTCTTTCTCCCCTGGTTCCTCACTGGCTGAGTACTTCAGGTTCACAATCTTCTCGACACTTCACAAACATGGAAACACTGGACAAACATCAATTTTTGCTGCATAAGCGTAAATCTGTGGTTAATTAATTAACTTAGACCACAGCTGATCATTATTTTGTGGATATCTGCTTGTCCTTCTTTCTACAGAGATAAGTTCTGCAGAAAGGCAGGGCAGCGTCCTGGTGCCTGCCTGGCACAGCCCAGCCTTCTCACGGAGTGAGGCAGCTCAGCCTTGTGTGGAGGCCCTCACTGCTCTGATGTTTGCTAAAGCTGTCTTTCTTTTGCTGGCAGTTTCTTACCCTAACAGAACGACTCTACAATATGTTTTCTAATCCCTCGCACCATACTTGCATTGTTTGGAACATCTAACAATTATTACAGTTTTGCAAGAAGGAATTAATAGCATAATTCAGCAATAATGTTTCTAAAAGATGCTGTTAACATATCTAGTATTTGACTTCTTAGATCAACTCTTTCTAAGCATAAATTACAGAATACAAACGCATGACGTTCCACTTCTTCAACCCAATTGCTCTTTTTAATAGCAGATGCAGAAACAACATTCCATTCCCACATTGCTGGCACGCAGGTGTCGAACAGGGTTTTGTGGCTGGCAGCTGCCCTGGTGCCTGAGTGCAGGTGCTGTGTGTGGCTTAATGGCAGCCGGTGGGCTTGGTGCCTTGGTTTGCTGTGGGCAGGGTTGATGTTCATGTGGTTCCTTCTCACTCTTCCTAAAATACCAGCTGGCAGACTTCCAGTTCTTTCACATTCCCCCTTCACGCTTTTTTAATGGTTGTAAGAATTAACACTGAGGCTTGGAATATGAGAAATGCCGTTTAAAAGAGCAGTGGCTGACACCAGGTACAGCCGTGGCCCTGAATTTCGAATAGTCCTGATGGTTTAGCAGTGAATAGTGAGAGTTCTCTCCTTCTGCAGACTCCTAGCCAGCGCCATAGAACAGCCAGTTTGCTTTGCAAGTCTCTTAGCTCTGAGATCTGAATAAGCTCGAAGAATCTGGTTCTTTAAGGAAGATGAAAAGTGCAATGATTGTGTATTTTCCAGGTGTCTCATGTCTGGTGTGTTTTTTTTCCAGGTTTTGACTACAAGTGGAAGACAGATCTTTGAAATACTTTGAAATACACGATGGCCACTTGTCAGCTTTTAAGTAGGCAGAAGAATAAGTCCTCTAAGGTAAAAACCTTGAAATGCTTCTCAGTTTTGAGCCTGGCATGTCTGTATCTTGTGAGCTGGGAAGACTGTGTTATTCTTAGTTGAATTGAAAAGCAGATATTTCTAATTTAATGAGTCCAGGAAACATGAAGTTTTGACATGTTTGGCTAAATAAGTAAAGGCTCATTAGGTGTGCACAGAACTTCATTAGCAGGAAGTAAGGCAATGACCTAGTAGGGAAACTAAATTTAGTGTTCTTTCCACTGGGATTTTTCCTGTTTAAATCACGCAGTGTTTAGTATTTACATTAGCTCCAATCTTAGACGTACTGTTTGCGTCTCTGTGTTAAAATCGCTCTGAAAACTTGGTCTGCCTGCAGTGCTGACAGGCTTGGTCTGCTGTCACAGCTCACAGAAAGCTGGAGCAAGCAGTGAACTTTGGTACGGAAGTGAACACCTCAGCAGTACACACACTTGTTTGAGTCCACAAATAACTCTGCAGAGCAGAGTTGGCACAAAACTATACACACTTTTGTTTCTAAGGGGTGCTTGTCTCCTAAGTGCCTGCATAAGTGCAATGGAGGGGGTGGGAATGTTCAGTTAGAGAGGAAATAATGACCCATGTGGTCTGCATTCTGAGTAAGTCATGTCAGAAACTCTCCTTGAAATACTTTGTTAGACATGAGTCCTCTCTGTGTAATATGAAGACCAGGGAAATGTTAAAATTATCTTATAAAGTTACCCTTCCTTTCTAACTGCTAAGAATCGTTTCTAAATGTAATCCTTGCCCTTCTTTTTCAGGAATTTCTGTTGTTCCCCAACAAAATCACTACTAAGCAGCAGTCTGTGGTGCTGGTGAAAAGACTTCTGGCCATCTCTGTCTCCTGCATAACATACCTGAGAGGGCTGTTCCCTGAGAGTTCTTATGGAACTCGCTATTTAGATGGTAACCCTTGCAGTTTGTTCAGAATTCTTATTCATACTCACTATATTTTAGCAATTATCTACTCTACAGATTACCTTCCAGCTGCTCATGTATGTATGACGTGAGTCTATTGGGAAGGTAGCTAACTGGCCTTCTCACCTTCTGCCTTCTGCAGATAGTGCTTCTGCATCAGATAGAGAGCACAGAAGATGACCTAGAGCTATTGGCAACTCATGGCTTTCCTATTCATGCTTCTTTTGGTTTATAATTGTTCCTTGCTATTGCCAGCCCTTTGAGTCAGGCCTCAGGTTAGGAGCTTGACTTAGAAAATGCTGAGTACTTAAAAATTAGCTCAGATTGGTGTATGTTATTTTCCTTTGGATTTCTGAGCCCTTGGGGTTCAAATTTTCAGCTTGCTTTGTTAGATAGAAAGTAGAACTGCTTTTTTCTTTCTGTGAAAATTAAATAGCGCACATAATTGCATGTCCTTGGTCGGAACTATCAAGAGAACCACAGTCAGAACTTTAATGAAGAAAAATATTGCTGTGAGACTTACTGTAGGATCACAAGAATCGTAGAATCATTAAGATGGGAAAGACCTTTAAGGTCATCCAGTCCAACTATCCACCTGCCACCGGTGTTGCCCACTAACCCATGTTCATTAGTACCACACCTCCGCATTTCTTGAACACCTCCAGAGACATTGACTCGGCCACTTCCCTGGGCAGCCAGTTCCAGTGCCTGACCACTCTTTTGGAGAAGAAATTGTTCCTAATAACCAACCCGAACCTCTCCTGGTGCAACCTGAGGCTGTTCCCTCTAGTCCTGTCACTACTAACCTGTGGGAAGAGGCAGAGCCCAACTTACCACAGCCTCCTTTCAGGGAGTTGTAGAGGGCAATAAGGTCTCACTCAGCCTCCTCTATATAAGAGCTAGTGATGCTTTGGTTCATCAGCATCTTTTTGTTCATTTGAGATATATGTTAGTGGGGTGTGAAATGTCTCCACTTAATGCAATCTATCTCCATGTTTTTACTTAAGTTGGTAGTTATCCTGAAACATGGTTACATGCACTTCATGGGCTTCGTTGAGAGCACAGGAAACCCTGAATAGCCACTAGTCCTTCTAATCAAATGTCAGGTCTTTTAAGTGTCTTTTTTGGTCAAGAATGTTAACATCTGACCTGCTCATGCTTTTGAGGGCTCTTTAGTTGACTACTAAGGTGTTACTCATTCACTTCTTCATTTTCAGGATGTGCTTCTTCTTGCTCTTCTGTATGCCCTGTAAACAGAGGCAGAAGGAACTATGTGGAAAATTTTATCAGAAGTAGTTTATTTTATTCTACAGACATTTATCTCACAGAGATGTTGGTGAAGTCTGAATGCAGAAGTGAAGGTGTTGTTTGGAAATACCAGAGTAGGTGGGCACGGAGAAGGGAAGTTGTTGATTTTACAGAATTAAGCTGTAACTCTAGCACTTCTGTCAGAACCCAGATCATCTGAGGAAAGTCTCTGACATTTGAAAATGCAGCAATAAGCTTGTGTCAGCCCACCTGGGACTCAGTGGAAAACCAACATTTCCGCTCAGGAAGAACCTCCAGATAAAGTATTTTATCCAAAAAAGGGAGGATAGCTGGGGTGGTTTCAGCATTTGCCCAATAGCTGTGATAAGGATGGTAACTATGTGCTAAATCTGGTTTTGCAGACCTCTGTCTAAAAATTCTGCGAGAAGATAAAAGCTGTCTGGGATCATTTCAGATAGTCAAGTGGTAAGTGAGTAACAGTGAAACTAAGACAAGATTGTGCTGAATAGCAAGACATCTACCCCTCACATTCTTCTTCTTCCTGAGTTTGAAAATACTGTGCCCAGTAGCACTATTGGATATGCCTGTGCAACTCACTCTGCTGCACTGTGTGTGCTTGGCCCTGTGCGTAAGCAAGACAGAATTAGCTGACAGAGATCATGTGAAGTCAGGGCCTGCTGAAGTGTTGACTTTAGTGAGGTCATGGTCAGGCTCCAAAGCACACACTGGCAGCGTAGGTAGGGAGTGAGAGTAAAGAAAATCATGAGGTTGATTCTGCTGTTGTCTCATATTTTCCAGTTTCACTTTTATAATGATTCTTGTAGCTTGTTTTTTAGTAAGTACAGTATTTTACCTCCCTGAACACTGTGTGTCTAAGTAGCTTACAGCTGTCTTGTATATTATTAAGGATGCATTTCAGAACTAGCATGTTCCCAACAAGCAGAGTCTGAATTGATAAGGAGATATGCAGTTGCAAGGGCTCAATAAGTAAACATCTGACCATTGCTGCCTCAAGTAATACCTACTGCTTTGAGAATGTCCTTAGCAGTGAACTGTATATCAGACAGCAAAAATATGAGTCCAGACACGTCAGGCTGTGTTCAGATTGAAGTTTCAGCCAAGTTCTGTACACAGTCATTGGGAAAAGGGCCACTAGAGAACAAGCTGGGGGCCAAAATGGAGCTCTGAGCTTTGCCTCAGGTCCTTGTCACTGTCAGGACTGAAATGGGCTCTGGGCTGACTGGCTCAGCATGTATAAACAGCACACAAATGCTTTTTTGAAGGGCAGACGGGATCTTTCTGATGGCTGACCTGGAAAAGGACTTTACAAGACCAGAATGTTACTGGCTGTGTTGTCTTATTCCAGAATAACGTGGAATTTGAACTGTATCTGATGAGTTGTGTTTTTACAGACCACGAGATAAACATCACTGGTTATCACTAAAACATTTTTCCCTGGCAGGATTCAAGGTTGTTTTGATGCTTTGGAGAAGCAGTATGTAAGTTCTTTCTTGCTTTTTAATGCATTTTGTTATTTTTCTTCAAAAATATGGACAAAACTGTATTTTCATTCCTCCTTTGTATTGCAGTGATCTTGCACACACACAGCACACATTTACAGCTGCGGAGTAAGGGGGCGGCTGCCCAGAGAACAAAAATCTGGGATTTGGGATTTTATTCCTTGAGCCCAACCAAACCTTGACTGGTGCTCTCTGGACTTGCCTGTACATGGCATGTGCACTTGCAGCCTGGAAGGGATTCCCCTTTGTTCTGTGTTCTACATTTGCACTCTCCAGTGTCTGAATACAGACAGTGCCAGTCAGAACTTGCAGGTCCTGATTTCTGTGCCTGTTTTCTTGAGAAAGATTCTTTCATGCTCCTGCTTTCTTTCATGTTTTCTTCAAGCCTTTGCCCCTTTTCTTATCTTCTCTAACTGTCTTAGCTTTCTCTTGGGTTTGAATTGTATTCTTCTTCTTTTTTTTAAATTATTATTATTATTTTTAATAAAGTAATTCATTAGGTAATGTGTTTATCAGGTTTCAGAACAAAACCAACCAGTAGATAATCATATTTCTTGCTGATTCACACACACACACACAAAAATGCTTTGTTCAGAAAAAAGGACCAATTATCATCTGTCAGCACTGCTCATCAAGTTAAGTCTCATCTAGATCAGATGAAGCTGTGTTAGTCCCAGCACTGCTGATTGCATGTGCTCTTAAAATCAGTACAACTGGCACTGTGCATACACTAGTGCAAAATGTGAACTGTTTATTGCTTGCTGACAGTTCTAGGAGGTATGTAGCCCTCTGCTATTTATGAGAGACATAATGCAGTTATTATTTGACAAAGATTAAGAGAAAAATGGGTATTTAATGGGTGCTCTAGGATTGCTTTCTCATCTTTTCCCATGTACAGTTTCTTGCTGCAGCGTAAATTAAATACCTTTGATGTGTCTTGTATCAGTGAACAAATATTATTCTTCTGTAGGGATGGGTGCTATTGTGAAAGTGTTTTAAGTTGACATAGGCTCTGAATATTTGTTTAGAAAAAGTCCCGAGAGGGAAGGAAGTCTGAGCACGTCGTTGCTTTCTTGGGGAAGTGCATGTAAAGCCAAGTGAAGCGGCCACTAGGTGTTGCTGATGCTGTGCCATGAAGAGTCTGCGTAAAGAAAGATGTGTGACTCACAGTTTGTTGAATGTGCCTATTCCTTCACTGTGTAGGCAGTTAGATTTTGATATCTTATTTTGTCCTCACCCATTAAGGAGAGATATTGACTCTGTGTTCTGTTTTCTCTTGTTCTCTCTCTCTTTAGCTACATGTTGCTGTCCTAGCAGTAAGTAAATGAGCACAAGACGTTTTTCTTCTCCCACCGTGCTTGACAGAGGTTTGGAGTCAACGTTGTGTCAAACCATAAATGCCTTTTATAAGGGGAAGTCAAAATATATGTGGTTTTTAATAGAGTGATGACCTTTCTTAAATATGGTAAATATGAACTTCCTAGGCTGCGTGGGAACATTTTCTCTGAATGTCAGACCTCTGCCTCTCAGGCCTTACATGAAATCCTTAAAGCCCGAGAAACACTTTCCTGGGCTCCCTGTCATTGTTTCCTGCAAACTCTGGCCTTGATCCTTGGAAGAAGGAAGCTGCTGTGTTTTTTAACTGCATAAGAGTTCACTTTAATAATCTGATGCTGAGGAAACCACACGCTAGCAGCTGCCTTGGGAGTCTTTTGCCCTGGTTCTTTTTAAAGCAGCAATAGCCCTTCTACACACCTATTGTGTGCATAATCTGAGCATTTAAATCTCAGGCATCAATAGTTACCTGTGAGGATTGGAATGGGAATTAACCTCATTCCTCTAGAATTACACAGGTGAGTCTTCTACCTGTCTTTGAAGTGCTAAGTATGGACTGCTGATAGAGGAAGGCCGTGTCTCAGCCATTCCTTTCTCTGATCTCGCGTTACAGATAGCACAATCTCTGCTGTAACTTGGAAATAACATTGTTTATAGTCCTTTTTCACTGGTTCACGTTACCCAAGGGCAGAATGTGCTCACTGTGCTTTCTTACAACAGATGTACACCAATCCCGAGGAACCGGAGGTAAGAAAGAGTCTTAATTAATCTTTGAGGCAACCGAAGGCATGGGTGAGTAGATTTTTATTCAGAATGGACTTTGTGGGCTTAAATTCTACCCTGACACTGCTGCTTGGTGACCTGGTTTCTCTTCTTCTGCCTTCACTCAAGAATGACAGCTCAGCGAGCTGGATTGTGATCAAACACTCCTACCGGGCATCTAGGGCCTCAGGCAGGGATGTTAACAGGCAACTAATGGGCATGTTCTCAATTTTGTTTTTCTTCCCTGAGGGAAGAACTGGGAAGTTCAAAATCATTCTTTTATTCTATTTTTCTTTTATTATCTTTTTGAAAGGAGTAGTGAAAAGAGATCTGTTGTTTTTTTTGTTTTGTTTTGTTTTTCATGCAGAGAGGTTTAGGACAGAAGTTACAAATCTCTTCAGAGCTGGGATGTATGAGTTACACAGTGTCTGTGTGCTTAGCCTTTCTGTGTTCTCCACTGAATTGCCACCTCTGCTATTTCATTTAGCCTGTGGCAGCAGTCTTAGCAGTACAATATATAAGTGAGGCTCTGCATCCTTTCATTCTCCACAGAGCACACTTGAGGAATGGCTGCAGAACCTGCCTGCAGCATTGCAGTTCTGCTGCGCTGCACCTCAGCATCTGGGGAGGGAGGAAGGAAGTGCTGGGATTTCTGAGGAAGAGTTGGACTTAAGAGCTCAACCTGACTCCTCCCAGCCAACCTCAGTGCCTCTGAGAAAAGCAAATGATAGACGTGACATTGGGATGCAGTATGTGCTTTCTCTTGTGTTGAAGTTTGTTCTTCCTAATGGTTATCTTCTACAATCATAGCAAATCATTTTCTTTTACATGGGATGTCATCTAAATATGTACCTTTTAATCTCTCAGTGATCTCTGAGACCAGTGAAACTCAGAATCCCTGTGCAATACAGTTTGAATTTCTAGTGAAAACTGTCCTGCAGGCTCTTGCCTCTATACAGAACTCTGGGACAGGCTTCCCTGTGACGCTGCATCACTTGTGAAGCCTGACATTTTTCCTTTTAGTGGTAGGGGAGGACATAAGGACGCTGTGAGGTCACTGGCCCTGGTGTCTCATTAGAGGACAGGGCTGGGGAGTCAGGCCCACAGAGGAAATAGAAGGAGGAGGCAGGAAGTTTGCAATTTTTTGTGATTATTTCAGTGCTAGGTAAGTTGTGGTTGTTAAGGAAACCTACCAAACTCATGCAAGCAGTAATGGAGCTTAAGCTATAAACATATCATTGAATTAACGCTGTGTTCTTATAAAGTCTTGAATGGACCCTGCTTAAGTTCAGTACACATCTTTACATTTGTTTTTTATTTTCATGCTCTTGTTAAATCTCTAGACAGTGACTGAACTGTATCAGTTCAAGTTCAAGTACAAAAAGGAGGTACCCGAGATGGACATCATCAGGTAATGGTTTGGGTTTATTTCTCAGAATTGCGCTATGAAAGTCAGGTGTTTCTGAAGCCTGGGGAAGAAGCTGCCCTTCATGATGATAGCATGTCTGAGCAGCTCAGCAGCTGTAAATATCATCAGAGTTGAGGATAGTCACTTTACAGGACACAAGCATCCAAGCTGATGAATAGAAATGTTGTTATGTACCACAGTGAGGCACTTGAAGTGCACCAGAACGGAATGAAAAGCAACTTATAGAAATCACACCATCAGTGTAGCAGTAGAGAAACCAACACATCTGTTGAGCTTGCTACCATCTCAACTAACAGCAGTGTTCTTCCAGTTTCACAGGAGAGCCTTGTGCTTTCAAATGAAGCTGTTCCAGGTTTGATCCTTTTTATGAAGATCTCATTTCCAGTCTTTTTATCCATGGGCATTTGCATGTATGTGTTCTGTTTGAGTAGTCTAGGAGGGTGGCCTGGAAGGTCTTTCTCTGATCACGCCTGTGTTGATGCTGCAGAACTTATGGCAGGAAGCAGCAGCATCTTGCATCTTCTTGGCACTGTTAGATATTTGACAGCTGTGTTTAATAGGGCAAAATCCTGTTTAGTTTAAACTTAATACTGTCACAGGCTATTAACTATGACCAAAGCAAGGAAAAATAATTAGCCAGTTCCCCAGCAGAATGCAGCATCCGTTGATGTCCATAGTACTGGAAGAACTCAACTCAAAGAAGAGGCTCCTCTTTATGTTTTCTGTTCTGTTTATATCAGCTCCTTCAAAATCTCACTGCTGTGCTGAGGGTTCAGAGATTGTGGACTCAGATTCCCTGAGCTGTGGCTCTGTTCTGTTTCCCCAGTGACTGACATTGCTATCGCCAGGTCATGTATGTACCTGCAGTCATTTGTAAGCTGACATTCTGGCATTGATCAAAGTATTGTGTCATCTTTGCTGTCAGCTCCTTCAGTTGATAAAACTACTGTTATGCACCTGCAAGGTTTATTGCCACATGCCAACCCACAGCTAATCATTCCCCAGGGAATGTGTCTGTGTCCTTGTGTATGGGTAGCAAAGGAAAATGTTCTCCTAGATGATCTCTGCCCTATTCTAGACTGATTTTTGGAGAAGTTCCTGGCCATGGATCCCAGTCTTTCAGAGAGGTTCAGTTCCTTGGTTCCTACCTTTTGGCACATCCCTGCATCAAATCCAGTGTTATTCTCATATTGAACCAGAACTTGGCCTGTTAATTCCTATGGAGCTCTCATGTATTTTTGTATATACTCTTTCTTCTATGGTTTCTACTCTGCTAATCCCAAGACTTGTAAAAATGATGTGGAAGAAAAGGCATGGTTTCTCTTTATTCCACCTTGACGTTGCCATCATTAGCCCTCTCACTTCCCATAGGCATTCCAGAACATACAAGATTCCATTTAATAACACAGCATGGTCAGCACAAGGGTTTTGTTGTTGGCAGTTTGGAACTTAACAAACCATAACCTACATAACCTTGGGAATACAAACTATTCAACAGCCACTCAGTTTTCGTATTGAAATGATCCAACTGGAAGGGGAAATCCATCTTACAGAAGCAGTGATTTAATCAGTCACACTCAGCCCTGGCATTCTCCCCACTCTCATTTGTTACTTTCTGATTTGGAAATCATTTGTGGTGATTTTGATAGATACCATCCAGCCTATTTGTGGCATCATCCACCTGCCAGTGGTCTTACAGAGATACAATTTTATAGTGGAGGAGCTGCTATTTTTAAAGCCCTTTATTGTTGAATGTTAAGGAAGTGTAGGTTCCTCACTCTCTTAGTGATTCATCCAGTTTGCCTCCAACTGGCTAAAGTTAGCAGTCTGATCTAAGCTGCTCATCTCATCAACCTCTGTAGTCAAGTGAAACAAACTCCTCCAGAGGGCAATTCATCCCACTGCTGCTACACAGTTATCTCAGTCTAGACTGCTTGCTTAGACTAGCCAGCTGACATTTGGATGGGTGAAGGAGGTGAGAGGAATGCCCCTTAGTCACTTTGGAAAAATGTACTTCTGAGCTAGTTTTTCTTACATGAAATTGAAGTGAGAAGATGGAATTCACTTCTCTTCAATCTGCAAAATGGACTTGAAAATAGCCACGGTGATGAATCAGCTTTATATGGGATTTTCACCTCATTCCTCTCATTCCTGGAATTGCTTGGTTGAAAGGCACTTGTTTTATGGTCCTTTGATCCATTTTAATCATGTTCGAACAAGTGAGTCACGATATTTGTATAATGGGGGTCCATTGCCCCAGCTACAAACTCTTTTCAAATGTAAATGCCAAACCACTTCGTTTTGAGCTGTTGTTTTCCTGATGCCACTCCATCCCTGGAGTCTGTTTCACTTCCCTGTTTATTTGGAAATTACATAAAGGCATTGTAGCTTTCTCAGTGGTGCTTTGAGACGAGTCAGTGGGTGCACTGTATTTGTAATTGGATCTTGAATATTCATGACTGAAAAAAAACAACTCTGTTATTCTGCTTTCCATTGTAGCAACAAAACAAACTTTGTGAATGGAGTGTGCAGCGAGGACTTGAAACAAGCCTGCAGCCTCCTGATCCGTAAGCTGTACCTGTTGTTGCAAAACCTGGGCCCACTTCCCAATGACATTACCCTGACCATGAAGCTCCTCTATTACAACGATGGTAGGTGGATAGCAGCGTGTGCTGCGAGGGGAGCTTCCCTTTCCATCAATTTCTGTGATAATCACGAGCCCCGTGAAATTAATAAACCTTAGAAAGGTGAAATGGCAGTGAGATGGTAGAATCTATTAGCTGATACAGTGAGAAATGGTGTGAAATGTAGGGAATCCTTTAGACACAGAGGGATGGCAGATACTTTGAGAAGGGATTGTAAATCCTTATAAGAAGTGCAACCTTGCAGTGTGAAAAGGACAGCCTTCTTCACTATTCGTTTGTTTGTTTCTTAAGGAACATGCACCTCCTGTGTGTTGGCTTGTAATCCAGAAAGTTGTGCTCATTGATGGTATCTCAGCATTCTGAAGTTACTATTTCTTTTAGCCACCTGATAACATTTGCTCAGTTCTTTTTTTTCCCTTTGAAATCTCCCTTCTTCCCTCCAAAAAAATAACCACCCAACACATTGTTCGTAGCTGTCACTGTTTCTGGAGGTTGGTAGATGTGTGTATTTTATAGAGTAGATTAAACAGAGATGGAACTTTGTTTCTCTGACAGCACTGGGTTCTTTCTCCATGTGTAGTAACTCCTGATGATTACCAGCCACCCGGCTTTAAGAAAGATGACAGCCCTGCTGACCTGTTGTTTGATGGTGATCCTGTCAACTTGAAACTAGGGTCAGTCTCCACTGGGTTCCATACCTTGAAAGTGAAAGTAACAACTGAAAACAAAAGAATGGGGAGAGTTGAAAGCAACCTGATCCAGAAGAATAGCCCTACTGAGATCTCCCATCAAGGGTTAGACTGTGATGAAGAGGAAGAGGAGGGAAGCACTAAGGTAGAGAAATAACTCTATTCAGTTTTCATTGCAGGAATGGAGTTTATCTAGCAAAACACTCTGAAAAAAAAGCATTTGCTCAGAATCCTAGTTTAATAAGCTTGTGCAGGGCAGCACTGCTGCAGTAGATTGAGCACTGAGACTGCAAATCTATTAGCATAACATGAATTTCATTTGAGCACATCCACTGGCTTACTGAGTCTAATACGTTCTCCCAGAAGAGGGCAGTGATTATACAGAGAGCCACAGCACACACATGCAGAACTGGAGAAAGGTGCAGACTTTTGCATTTCCTTTTGGTGTTTCTATCCCAGATCTGAGCTGCATTTTGCTGTGTAGTCAGGTGGGATTCCTTCCATTGCCTCTAACCATCCCAAAGTTGTGCATTGTGCCCAGTTTCTCTGGAGCACCTCTGTGCTTAGTGCAGGGGTTGTCTTTAGCAGGCAATCATTAGATAGCAAGTTAAGCCAAAATAACAGAAGGGGCAGCCTGCACCAGCAGCTCAGACTTGGCAGTTTAATTTTAGGTGGCATGTGCCAGTGAACAAGCCCTAGCATAACTGCTGCCTGAAGACAGGAAACTGTTTGGGCCAGAATTTTTTGCCTTCCTCAGTAAATCTCTCTTCTGTAAGGCCTGTAGGCTTGGGAGTAGGAGTGCCTGCATGCTGGGGAGTTTTGTACATCTCATCTCTGTTAGTGCTGAGTATAAGCTCAGCAGATTTACCTCCTGGGAGTAATTTTAAAGTCATGCTATTAATTCAAGGGATTATTTGTATTGCAGAACAACCCTCTCCCTGTCAGAGCAGAGTCAGATGTGCATGGAAAGGACAGAAATTATATCCGTTCAGGCCTGGGAACTGAAGCATCTTCTTTTTGCCTTCAAGATGCAGGTAGAAGCTCAGTTTCAACAGTGAAGGAGCCTGTGTTCACAGCTAATCTCTTAGCATAATATTTAGATTTTCTCAGCTATTTCGAAATGGACGAACAGTTTGTCAGACTAATTCAATTTTGTATGAGATCAGAGTGACCTATAATAAAAGGCCTCTTGTGTATGCTTGGTTTGTTAACAGAAACATTCAATTTTTTATCAATATCTTTCCACCTTTTTATCTCAGCAATTTTTTTTCAGATACAGAGGAAATGCATAGTTCATCAATACTGCATTACATTATCTACATTTCACCAAGGCTCTTTTCCTATAGTTGTTACGGTTTGATTTTGTTAATAACTTTCATATGTGAAAGCGTGCATGTACATATATATATATATAAAAAAAGCCTCTTCTGTCACTTCAGTAGGGCTAGCTGGTGATGCACCATGCTCTGTTTGACCTTTGAGGCTCTCAAATATAGCCTGTGGAACAATACCATCTAGTGACAAAATGGTAAATAGCATTCCTGAGATCCTCAGGCAGTGAAATAAAGAAGCTGGGCTGCCTGTGAAGCCACCTCTTCAAGTCTTTCTCCTGCAGATTCTCTGATAACTAATAAGGAGTGAACTCATACTGCCACCTTTTCCACTAGGGGGATATTAACAGTATCTTCCTGCTTCATCTAATTGTTTTTATGAAGCTCTGAGGCAGTTTAGGACCCCACAATCAAATTTTATGGAAACTGTCCAGTAAGGACAAGAGTTATTAATCAGAGGACAAGCTCCTGTCCAACACAGCCACTTACACAGACTATATACTGACATAA
>JAPSGF010000103.1:1715562-1735945 GCA_035772895.1 Perdix hodgsoniae
AGTGTTTTATATTGAGATGATACTAGTCTGAAATCTGTTTGCAGTGCTAAACTGCCAGCGCTGGCATTGCCTGAGAATAAGGGTTACACAATTTCACATCAGGAATGGAATTGCACTGCAGTGATTCAGTTGTGCTTTTGTGTATATTTTTTTCAGTTAAATATAGGGCTTTAAGCTTGAGAGCTAATTTTGATATGTTTGCATTGTAGGTGGAAAGGGAAAGATGGGAATAAAAGAGATGGGCAGGCGGTCTTCCTCACAGGCATCTCAGCAGGTGAGCAAATATTAGTGACTCTATGATATGACAGGCAGTGTGAATTGATTGCCATGGAATGTTATGTCACCTAGGATGGCACAAGTTTCTAATAACTTGTGAATTTGTTGCACGGTATCAAGTCTGCAGTGGCTACAGAGTGTTATAGCATAGGGATATAAGCATGAACTGGAAGCGCTTATGAACAAGCTTTCTATGGTCAGCTTATTTCACATATCCACTACAAGAGTTTTTGTTCTGTTCCAGGAGTTGACACTCATGAATTACACATGCAGACTAAATGTCACAGCTAGGTTTCTTTACCTGTGTGTGTTTTTGGATTAGGGTTCTGAAATCACCACCCTATGTTAGATTTGAAGGCTGTGTTTGTCTGCTGCCTAAGCTAATCTTTACCTCTCCTTTCCTGCTTCCAGTCTATCTTCACGTGTGAGTCACAGGTACTTCTGGATCCTATCCCATTTTGCCTACCTCTCTCTGATAGGAAGACTTATCCCCTGGAGGTGCTGATCTCTTTTTTCAGGGGTTACTGAAGCAAAGCTAAGAAGTGGGATGTACCAGACGTGATACATAAAGTTACGTGAAGTTAATTCCATCCTGAGACTCTTCAGGTCAATCCCTGAACCAAAATCAGTGCTCGAATTCGTGACCTTGTGCAAAGCTCTTTTCAGTGACAGAGCAGGTCTCTGAATACCACCAGACTTGCCAGTTGATCCTCCTCCTATTCAAATTAGTTGAAGATGCTGTGAGCTTGAATATTCAGAAACTGAATCTTCACAGGATAAGTTAACGAGAGTAGGAAATTGCTAGTAAAATTTTCCCTGCTTCTGTTGAAAAGTCTAACCCAGACAGCAACTGGAGACGACTACTTAACGTGTCATTCAAAAGGCATCTCTGAAGTATTTGCATTGACTCTGGATCTTAGAAATGAACTTCTGTGCCTAGGCTGGTATTTTTCAAACTTTAACCACATTTTTTTTTTTTGTCACATCCTCCAGTTTCCTTCTGATCATTGCTTATTCTGTCGTCTCTGAGAAAACAGGAGCCTTTTTTGTTTGTAACTCATGGTTGTCCCTCTGATTCATGCTCTTGCATTCTTTCGGGTCTGTCACGATTGGAGTCAGAGCACCAGACACCTCTCTCCTGCAGCATGTGAATTCCCTTAGAATGCAGTAGCAATAGTGAGAGTTTCTGAAGGTGGTGGAAACAGTACCGGTTACTGAAAAGTGGAAGAGTCATTTTATCCACTTTATGCTTCCAAAGACTCAAAAAAAGAATTGCAAGCCCTCTTCCTGTTAAATTCTGCTGGGCAGACAGTTTTTGAGTTATTCTTTGATATTATTATTTTTAGACATAATTGCTTAGAACATGGCTAACATTTCAGTCACTTTAGGAAGAAATAAAATCAAGTCACTATTTAGAAAGTTCAGATCATCCCAGTAAAGCCAGCACTAATAAAAACTTGATGCTATTTTCCATGTGAGAGGGACTTTCCCTTCTTTTCTGAGGGAAGTGAGTGAAACAAATGTGCATTGTGTATTCCACTTGTATCAGGAAGCCAAACTATCGAGTGAAGTTTGTCTTAAAAAATGAGGGTAAGCTAGGGAAGTCAGAGTTAGGTATTATCTAACAAGGTCAAACACAGGTAAGATGGCAGAAGGAGTCCTGGTGGGGTGTGAATGTAAACATCTCGTTGCTATCCAGGCTGCAGTACGGTGAAGTGAACAGTGTTTTTCAGGTGTGCTTGGAGGAGCTCTGTGATTTGAGGAGCTCTATGGTCTCCCAAGAGAGCTGCTTTCCCCTGGATTTGAGGGGTCGGTCAGCTTGGGGTGTGCAGGGCTTGGGAACCACCTGGCCGGGTCCGTGCAGCTCTCCCTTTTCTTTTTTGGCAGACATAAGCCATGAGGCTCACGCTGCTAGTGCACAACAAGTGTTAGGTTTCCACCCAAAGAGCACCTTGAACTAGCTCTCATAAAAATTGCTCACATACCAGTGCTACCATGGGGGAGCGGGCATGGCTGGTTGGTGAGGGCGAGGCGGGCTGGGGGGGACCTCACCCTGCTGGTGCTCAGTGTGTGCATGGCTCAGCCCAGGGGCTGGGCTGTCACTGCTTAAGTGCACCGTTACGTGCTGAGGTTATCAAAACCAATGGAAGCAATCCCGTGTATTCCAGATTTTGGTGGCTGTGCAAGGATCTGATATTCAGAAAGTGATGTATTAAAAAATCCCATACAGTCATGAGGTGCTTAGGGGAATTTAGACAGCCCCGTTGCTGCTCTTCCTCTGAGTGGACTGCTTTATTCCTTCTATTTCTCAATTATATTTAAAAAAAAAAAAACAGAATTATGCTGTTGGAACTGAACTGATTGTTCATTATTTTCCAGCTCTTCAGGAAAACCAGGAATGGAAGCATTAGAGGCTTATTTTTATCTGTATGACATGGGAGAAGCAAAGGCTGCAGATCTGCCAAAAGGGAAAGAACTATTTCTGTTCTGTTAGAACGATAACTGCTGTTTAATAATGGCCACGAAGAGTCTCTGACAGAGGGCTTTTCAGATTGGAGAAAAATTTACATGTACTCAACTTGCTTGTTATCTGCAATCTAATGATTGATGATACTTAGGATCAAATGAGAGATTGCCCTTTCCCAGCCAAGCATCTCTGTACTTAATCATCTAGAGTTAGACACCAGCATGTAAATTACCCTACCTCTGCTGACTTGAGGAGAGTTCCTGATTGCATCAGCTGTGGATTTCTCCCAGTCTTTATGTGTCTTCCTAGTTTCCACTGGCATTCTAGCTGTTGTGATCTGAAGAGCTGTGTGAAATGGGGAATTGCTGCCCGTTGATTTATTTTGTAGAAATCTGCTGATGGAAGTGGGGTCCTGCACTGAATGTGAGATAACTTTTTGAAGACTTCAGCGTAGTCCTTCACCCTCTTGTGAATCCTTTAATGGTCTTGTCCCACAAGTTGATTTTTGTTAGCTTTGTCTTCATGTAAGCAAACATGTTACAGTGGAATGAGTTTGGAATGAAATCGTTCTAGAAGATGAATAAAAGCTGACCATGTGGATGCTTCTGCAGGCGTTATCTCCCATCAGCAAGCTGTGGGCTGAAGTTCTGGGGTGGTCCTTAAAGCACAGTCTCATTGCACAGTGCAGCAGTTGTGCAGAGCCCTGAGTCGTCCCAGACTGAGCCTGTGCCAGAGCTGGAAGTGGCGTGGCTGCATCAGCACAGAACAGTTCTACCTCCTGGCTTTTTGGCTTCTCTAGTCGGCACCAGACAGTGCTTATGCTGCTGGCCTGGCTGTGTTTGTGCTACCAGGCTGCTGTGGGACACCATTAAGTGTGCTGAGGATTGGCCTTGTGTAGACACAGCGGTTTGAATCACTGATAGCCCAGGGGCTCCAAGCCAACAGTCAGTGCCTGGCTGTGTGGCACAGCTCTCTTAACTGGAGCTGTCTGAAAGTCAGAGAGATTCATTTGCCTGAATGAAAGAGTGCCATTTTAGACCGCGGATGGTGGTTGGTCTGGCCAGCTGCTACTCCCCATGTTGATGTCTTAGGTACCTGGTGACATCCTTTTACTCTATGAGAGAGTCTGTGGCAGCAATGGAAGCCAGCATGAGAGGTCTTTTGTGCCTGACACCTTACTGGCAGTATGCTTTGTTTGCCAGTGGTCAGCATGCTCTTGGTGCCCAGAGCCGTGGTAATCCTGCTGGGGATCCCTGTGCCTTTGCAGAGCTTCAGAGTTGCATGTGACTTCTGTCTGAAAGTGAAGGTCAGCACAAGGGATCCAGTTGCAGAATAACAACTTGAAGATCAAGACCTTTGTTGTCTGATTTTTCCCAGGCAAGCCACTTTTACAATTGCCATGACAGAAAGCAGTTTAAGGGTGAAGTCTGCCATTTGCCGAGCAATAGGAAAGCATTTTTCTGTGGCAATGTCATTATCTTGAACTTTTGCAGCAAAGAAAAAAAAAAGAAAGGTTTATCTCTAGCTGTCTATCAAGCGAACTGTATCTGATGAGAAGTTCCCAGAACATTTTCTCCTCCAAACCAGCTGAGGCTACACAGACCCAAACAATGAAGAGAAAGATTCAGAGATGAGCTAGCCTCTCTCCTTCCTGTTAGCTCAGGCCATTCTGGGAGGAGTGAGACAGGGAGGTCAGGAAATTCCTGGCTTCTCTGCATTCACATCCGACCTTTAGCTGGATCTGAGGCTTTCATCCCTTGCATGAGCTGTTCCTGACTAGTGTGTATGAAACAGCTTCCTGGTGATCTCTTCGTTTAGAGGTGATGCTCATTACCCCAGAGGTGGGGAAAGGTTTAACTCGTGTGCCCTCAGATTCCCTTTCTGCTATGCCAGGGACATCCAGAGGAAGACACGGAGCCTCTAAGCCTTTACACACGTTCATAATGTACATGCTAACAACCAGACAGACCACTAGAGAAATCTACACAGAGTAAGGTTGGATAGGTCTGATATCCCATGAGGGGCTAAGCTGCATGATGGCCTCATAGGCAGAGTGAGTGTCTTTGCTTTTCACCTCCTGCGTTACAGTGCTGTAAATCTCACAAAGGAAAGTCTCCCAGTGCAGAAGCTTACAGGCCAATTGAGAGCTCTGACGGAAACTGCACGGACAGACACTGGTACTTCTTTGATTTTTTAATCAGGTATTTGGAACAATTTGTTTTCATAGTCTGGAAAGATCTGTTCGTAGTCCTTTAAACACGATGAGATACGTGAGACACAGCGTAGGCCTGTGAGACTCTGTCTGCAGAAAGGAAATTGCGTTGGATGGCAGAGATTTTAACAGTGAACTATGGAAAAGGAAGAGGACCAGTGGTAATCAGTGATGTCTTGGCATGGTTTCCTGGGGACAGAAATGTGGCAAGTTTCCATAGATGCATCACAGTGAGCGTCTTTCATTCTTCCACCTGCGTAATTTGGCTTTCATGCTTACCAGCGTGATTCTCCTCCACTTTGTACAGATGAAAATCAGGATTAGTTCTACTGATGTCAGTGCATTGGCTTTTCTGGAAACTGATAGGAGCTCAGTCAGCACTGAGCCCTGTGCTGAGCTTTAGCCTTTGTGCCACCTTCGCACAATGGCAGAGGTCAGAAGACCTGGAGGCCACATAGGGCATCCTGTGTGCCCAGGGCAGGGTAAGCACCTTGGCCAGTCACATTTTGAATGCCTCCAAGGATGGAGGCTCCACCAACCCTCTGGACAGCCTGCACCAGTATTTGGTCAGGCTCGTAGCAAAGAAAAGCTCTTCCTTATGTTTAAATGGAATTTGCTGCATTTTGGTTTGTGCCCGTTCCCTTTCATCTCTTTGCTGCACAGCACCACGTGCCTCGTGAACTCAATTTTGCTGTGCTTGGAGCAGCCACCTGTCAGTGAGCTGCCTTCACTCGGAGAGAGATGTCTGTCACCTGGCATGCCTGCTGTTTGGGGGGCTGCATTTAAAGAGCCACTGGCTTGGCTTTTGAAAGTGGCAATGTTTGCTGTGCTACCAAGTCTTGTTATCTGCAGCCAAAATCACAAGATGCATCAGGCGTTGGCCCGCTCTGATAAGAGTTTCCTAATGATGATCTGTGTACCCTGCTAGATGTACTTGCTGCCCTGGCAGCAGAGCATTGTTTTGCCTCGTTTCACCAGCTAAGTCTTGTATCTCAGTCCTTATTCTTCTGGCTTGCTTGATGGAACTGGGTTTCCTTTGACATTCATGTGCTTCTGAATTTGTTAGGATAGTTACAACACACCGCATCAAACACCCCGTGTCCTGACAAAGGGGACTCTTCTGAGGACATAAGGTTTACAGAGTGCCAAACCTCAGCATGGGGCAGGCCAGGCACAAAGCGGGGACACAGCTGAATGCTCCTATGCTATTCTAGCTTTTCTACATAGGATGCCTTCGGAAGCAAAACATGCCAGAAGTGCTGTAAATTTGCATCAATTTATGTTGGGAAATTTTGGCCGGGATACGTGGGGACGCTGGGGATTGAAAATTGCAGAGCACAAAACTGATTTTGTCTATCTAAGAATAGGAGCGTAACCATGGTCTGCTCGCTGTGCTGCATCCACCAGTCTGCCTTGGGAAGGCTTTAATCTGAAGTCTGATCTATTTTTAGCCTGATATCTTCCCCAGACAATGTGCAGCTGTCCCGTTAGTTTGATGCCAGAAATTAGTAACACTTGCATGATTCACAAGTTAGCTGTAATTGCACAGAAAAAATCTGTGGCAAAATATGACCGTTTTACACATAGTCCAGTACTGTAAAACACAGGAGGTTCAAGATCACTGTGTTGTCGTGCTATGAGCTAGACCAGAGCTATGACTTGGGCTGACAGCCAGGAGTTCCCAGCTCTGTTCCTGTCTTCGTACCCCCATCAGCACTGTCCCTAGGAGGGCCTTGTGGCACCTGGCTCCATACCTGAGGGGAGCCGAGGCCCTGCAGTGGTTGTGTAAGACAAAAACCAGTTTTGGTACAGCCTGAGCTCTCTTATGGGTTGTTCGAAGTCCCAGAGTATGGGAAAAAATAGAATTAATCAACTTTTGGAGGCTTTGATTGTATGTTTAGTCAATGGGAGGGATTTCCTGCTTTTTACCGCACCGTTTAAGAGATTTACTTTCTGGTTAAAGTCAAATAAACACATGTAGGATCTGACTTAATCCCATTTAGAGTGCATTGCTGGGGAAGAAGCCCAAGTGTTTGGTTAAGGTAGGAACCTGGAAGTTGGGCTCGGGGTCTGATCCTGCCTCTGAGCTCATACGTGAACTTGTAGCAGGGCAGGAGCAGGACAGGACATGTTGGCTTTGGTGAAATACCTCACACGTTTGACATCTTGTTCATTCAGCAGATGAATAGTGCGTGTCTGCTGAACATGATGACTTGCATAGATGTTTTTACTCCTAATCTCCAGGTTCCTGTAGGGCACGCACACAGAGGGAGTTGTGGCTGCTCCTTGTGGCTGCTTCTCCTGCCTCAAAAGCATCCCATCCATGCAGAGAAATAAGAAAGGGGTAAATCTCCAAGTTGCTGTTTGTGCTTCAGAGTCCATTCCTTGATAGAGGGAATAAAAGCACCAGCTGTAGATGATGTACTCACTGTGTGGTTTGGGCTAAAACAGAAGGAGAGCTGACTCCCTCAGGTGACCAGGGGCCTGGAGCCTGGGGATCATTGCTATACTTTGTTGTGCAGCCAGCAGGACAGGGTACAAGACTTGCAGCTGTGTTAGCAGTGCAGAGTGTCTAGATGCAGTGTTTCCACCCCCAGGGCCCTGTGCTTCAAAAACCGAAGCAGACAGGTTAAAATGATGCCAGGGAAAGGAAAGTAAATAACTGCCTGAAATGCCAGTTTGAGCAGCTGGATATCAGGTCAGGAGCTGTAACACAGAGATCCACTCATCTCTGTTTCCTCAAGCAAATATGCCGTGGACAGCGCTGAAGTTTTGTCAGACTGAAGGAAAACCTGCCTCTCCCACTTTGGCAGGTTCTGTTTTTTTCTGTTTGCATGGAAAGGAAGTTGTACTTTCTGCATTAGCCAATATCGCGTTGCTCATAAGGAAGATGAGGGAAGAGGGGAAGAAAAACAATTTGAAACACAATAGAGAGGCAAACTGAGGTGGTTTTGCTGCTAATCCACAGTCAGAGTTATTTCACACATTAGGAAGACCATTGCTACGTAGAGATTACCAAAGCCTCATACCAAGGTCAGATAGAAAGAGAGCCTTGATGACGTGGGTGGGGAATTCTGTAATGACCACATTTTGTAATCTGGAGACCTTGTGCTTCTCTCCAGGATGTGTTCTGGAATAGCTCCTTATTAACTCCTTGTGCTTATCCTCTATGCTTCAGGCATAGAGTTCCTCCTCATTTTTTAGTGAAACCAGAATAAGCAGCTCTTATTTAGAATGAGCAACTTGTGTAGCACTATTTTCCCTCTTCATTCACCTTACTCTCATCCAAATGAATTTTCTTTCGGAGGCGAGGCTGAGGAGTGTGCTATGGTGTGTCCCTTCAGTTCGGTTCCAGTGGGAGCAAGATAGGTCACACTGCCAGACTCTGTGCTTTGTCCCTTCTGGGTGGGCAGCAACACATGCTGCTCTCTGCAGCTCCATGTTATTATTATTATAGAGATGCAAATATGTCCTGTGATAACAAGAATAAGTGAGTTTGTGATTTACATGACACAGCCAACACTTCAGCTGTCGTTCTGGACGTTCATCTGTCTGTGATCTGTTTGAATTGCCCACTTGTATTCTAGCATATATTTTTGAGTGCTTTTTAACCTTTTGCTTTGTAGGCCTCTGGATATTTTTGAGGGGGGTTTGTGTCTTCCTAGAGGGAAGTTGTGCCCCCTGAAACAGAGCTTGCTTTGCTTAGTTGTTTTTCACAAACTCACAAATACTCTTTGAACTCAGAGAGCGATCAGCTCACGCTGAAATTCCATGGTGTACATCATTCCATGCTGTCTCATCCTGAAAGGCTGTTTCCAGTGACTGCAAATGTGACCCATGTACCTCTCTTCAGTGGGATTATGAACAGGAGAGGAATCAACTTTTTACAAGGGTAGATAGTGATAGAGCAAGGGGGAAAGGATTTAAGCCTAAGGAAGGAAGGTTTAGATGTTTGGAAGGAAGGTTTGGATATCAGGGGGAAGTTCTTCACAGGTAGAGTGGTGAGGTGCTGGCACAGGCTGCCCAGGGAAGCTGTGGATGCTCCATCTCTGGAGGTGTTCAAGACCAGGTTGGATGGAGCCCTGAGCAGCCTAGTCTAGTGCCAGATCTGGAGGTTGGTGGCCCTGCCCGTGACAGGGGGGGTAGAACTTGGTGATCCTTGGGGTCCCTTCCAGCACAAGCCATTCTATCATTCTCTTAGTCTATTACTATCCCATGTTGGTGAAAAAGGCTCCATGAGCTATTGTATTTCTTAAGGATCTCCTTGCTCCTTTTATTGTCTTTAGGCTGTGGGGCTGAACCTGTTGCTTTCACAAACCTTAGCATCTCAGCTCCAAGTGAGCCGGTTTTGATTCCTTGCCTAATGTTTTTTACTGGAGAACAAGATCACACTGAATAAACCCAAGAGGATCCAGGAAAACACATTGTAGATTTGGAAGTTGTCTTTCTTGACTTGTCTAACAGGAGCCTGTACCGTGAGAATGATCACTGCTTCTGATGGTTCTTACAGATAAGCTGCCTGAACCTTGCGTTTAGCCAGGAAGAGGTAATAGGACCCAAGAAGAAAAGGAAGGTCAGTGAACCAGTGAAGCTGCTTCTGGAAGGCAGGAAATGATGTTTGTTCTGCCACACAATGCATTTCAGAAGGTGTGAGTTTGTGTTGTCATCTGACTGGTAAAGACCTTAATTCTCTCCTCATATTTAACTCTCCACATGCCACACATATTTCTGCATCCTTTGTCTTGTACAAAGTTTGGATCGCAAAGAGGCAGTAGGCACCACAGCTGCCATGACTGGAGGCCAACAGCGCTTGTTTCATGTTTTAAAGTTGAGGATTGGCGATTTGATGTGGACAATATCCATGTGCTTCTTTCTGCTTGTCTCCCTCCCTCCCACCACACACACTGGCTAAATTTGTTCCTCTCTGGCTGGGCTGTCCCTTGCCAATATGTTATCAATATCAACAGCACTATCTCAGGATGAACGCTCTGAGATATCGATGGCAGCAAACAAGTTTCATGATTCATTAGATTGTACTTCATTCTATCTACTCTTTCCGGAGCATAGATTTTATTTTATTTTTTTCAGAGAAGGGTTTTTATCTATATTGAATGCAGAGATAAAGTAATCTATACACATTTTCTGCTGTTGCTGCTGAATGTTTTTTTTTGTTTTTTTTTTATTCTGACTCTGCAAGTAATGTTGCTATGGTTATAATATCAACTTACTTCTGAAGCAGCAATCCACTTCGTACCAAGAGGCATAGTTACCCAATACAGCCTGTGTTGAAATACACCATGTTTCAAACCTAACTTTTATAAAGGTACCTCTTGATGGCAAATATAAGTAAAGAGATCAGCAGCAGTAAAAGAAAGAATTTGTGTCCTTTGGAGCAAAGGTGCTGTGTTTTCTGGCATGTAGATTGCCTGGCTGACACTCTGCCAAGTTATTTCTGGAGAGGTGTAAAAACCTAATGGTTATTATTGGAGTGGAGTGAAATGATCTTAATTAGTCTTAAACATTGTAAAAATTATATTCAGAGAACAAACTCTGCATTACTTTATACATTAGAAAAGAGATAATGAAATTTGAAATGCCAAAGAAGGAAATTTAGAACAATGTCTTCCCAACACGAAGTTGATCTTACACGATGGAGATGGGATGGAGAAATAAAAAAGCACTAGAATGCAACGGAGTAGTGTCCCTGGTAATGAAGCAGCATTCCTGGCATTTCTGATATTCATCAGAGATATTTCAGGATGGAGCTTGAAGGGCAGTAGTGGTTTGGGGTATAAGGTGTTCCTTTTGTGGCCTATGTCAGCTCCACAGAAAGGATTGCTTGGCAGGTACATGAAGCCAGATGCAGGCTCCTTCCTGAAGGAGCTAGCCGGCTGGATACACGCCTAAATGTTCAACTGACTCCTCCAGGTAGCTGAATAAGGCACTACAATCCTAATTCTAATGCCACCCCTGTCCTTCCTTGGGCAGACAGACTGCTGGCAGCTCCTCAGCCTGCAGCAGTGCCTGGCAGGTTTTGTGGCCTAATGCCTGTTTCACAAAACTTGTAGAACATGAGAGTTCTTCATTTTATCCTCACTTTCAGTCCCGAGTCCTCACATTTGCACCTGTGGCCTAATAAGCCAGTTTGTTCACATGCCAGAGCAAACCAGAAAGCTTCCTTCTGCCCAGATTTTGTAATGATATTTACTCTCATGCCTGCACATCCATGGGAGGCCTGCGTTCTTTGAGCTCAGCTACGGCTCAGGACCTGCCTTGACCTGAAAGCTGTGCCCTGGTGCTCCTGGAGGTTGTGGTTCTGTGTTTCTTCAGCCTGCTGGCTCCTGCCTGTCCCCAAAGCCTCGTTATGTTGTTGTATTGTGCGTACAGGAGAAAGACAAACAAGCCTGTGGTTATGGCTACTAGAGGGAAGCCTGTCAGTCTGCCTTGTGCACACCGGAGAATGCAAAGTGTCCTGTCCCGCAATGAAAGTGAAGGAGGCTGTCTCATGTTACCACACAGCGAGAGTGAGCACACAGACACCACAAGTAAATCCACAGCTTAGTCGAGAGTGCTGCCCTGCTTGTAGCCATGGCCAGAGGCTCACTGTCTCAGTACACACTGCCTTGTAATCAGCTATTTTACGGTAACGACTTCTAGTCATTTTCATTTCAGGCTTGGTTAGAAATAAAGTAACTTGTGATGAACTGCCACAGTAAGCGTCTGATTTTTCTTTCCCACAAGCTTGTGGTTACCACCAGATTCTAAGAAAAGTCTTTCCACTGCAGATTGGAATCATCTAAGCCACTTACACGTATCCTTTTATTTATTGGTGATTCTGCTCGGCCAGCTAAAGGTAAAAAAAAACCACCTCTTTCTTGTATTTCGAGTGCATTTCTAGTTAATACTCATTAACTGACTTCATGTATGTTACACATCATCAACCTGATTCACTACTGACATAAAACAGAAGCAATTCGTTAGTAACGGTCCCTTGCCAATTAGTGAACTAAATTACGTTTGAACAATTTTCTTCAAAGATTCTCCTCCTCCCCCCAGTGCATCATTTGGCAAGTCCCCTGAATGCTTACAGTAATTATGTGCGTGCACTGAAAGGAGACTGTTACCTCTTCAAGCAAAATAAATGAATTTGTGATCTTTGTGTTAATATAACAATGAGTAATACAAAGAATCACAGACATCCTCCCTTTGATCTGCCAGAGATACAAACAGCAATTAAGATGACAAGCAGTTTTAAAACCCAGAATATTGGGAAGGTTCCACGAGGGGAAAGTGATTGTTTTGTAGGGTTTTAAGAAAATCAGTGGAGAAGGGGAGCCCTTCTTGTCCTTGGTGACCACAGGCCTTTTGGCAGACATGATGTGGGTATCCTGGCACCTGCCGAGCCACAAAACAGGTTGGTGGTGCTTCTAAAAATCGTTCCCTCTTTCTGGGATAGCGTTTAACAAGAAGAGTGGTATCTCTGTTTCAAATTGAAAGTCAAACTGAAGTCAAACGGAAAACGTTTAGCATTGTCTCAACCACATCCTTAAATATATTGGCCGCAGCGAGAAAATAACCCTGAGCTCTGGTGCCACGCAGTGATCGTGGGGACAGGTGTCAGGTTGGTTTTAACATGAAAGCTGAGGATTCTTTTGGGATTTCCAGTGCTGCGTGAGATCTAGGAAATCAGCTCATCTGAGTTTCGGCTTTGGAAGGAGCGCAGAAAGAAGAAATGAAACACATGAGTAGGAGAAATGAAGACACTTTCACACTTTTTAAAAGTGTGAGAGTTAGGAGCTTTGACATTGGTTTCAGTGGAGCACGGAGGAGCCTCTGCCCACAGTGATACCCACAATGCAAAAATCATATGTTGTCAGCACTGCCCAGAGAAGATGAGCTATCATTTTTTCCCCACTGGATTTCTGTAGCGATACCCATGAATTATTTTGACTATCCCTGCTATAAATGGGATTGGAAACCAGCTGGTAGATTTCATGAGTCCAGTTCTAATAATGAGCCTTTATCTGAAGAACTGTTCCTTCAGGTTATCCTCTCTTGGCTGACTTTAATTTTCAGACTTTCTGCATTTTTCCTCTTTAGTCAGCAGGTAAAGTATGTAGTCGTGGCTGCCGGAGCTGAGTGCCTGCATTTGTCATGCCACAGAGCTGCCATTCTCAGGGGCCAAGGTCTTTGTGCCAGCAGCATCATGTCACCCCAATGGAATCCCACCCACGTGTGGCGCTGGGCAAAGTCTTTTTTGTTAATGGATGAGTAAAATTGCATCTGGCTTTTGTTGTCATCACGAGGTAAGTAAGAGGGATTTGCATCTGAGCTGGCACACTTTCTGCAGGCAGCTTCCAAGGCTAATTTCAGGCAGGCTGGCACGAATATCCTTCCTTTACACAGAGACTGAGGCTCCGAAGCCTCGTAGGAGTTTTCCATAGGAAACACCGCCCTGGGTATCCGTGTGCCAGATGTGCTCCTATGGCATTTCCCTGCACATCAATGACCTACTGTTCCAGCATGGAATTGATCGGCCTTCTTGTGACGTGTTCTAAATACTTTGCTGTGAGATTTGTCATGTATAGGCTAGAAAAATAGTAATTAAGGCACCTCCAGGTGTAAAACATCCGCTGATTCAACGCTGTCTCGGTGATGTCTGGTCGGGCAGAGCAGTGGTACCACCGTGCCCCTTGGTCAGAACTGTTCTGCAAGGACTCAGGACTCAACCTCTGGACATTGTTTTGTCCATTAGAGATTGCATTTAACTTTGTGTTCAACACATATTAAGGAGGGGATCTGTCATGCAGACCTAACCCCAAGCATCCTTCAGGAAGTTTTGGGTTGCTGCTGTTTACAGGAAAGCCCCAGGTCCTTCCCTGGCTTTAGGGAATCGCTTACCTGTGGGAGCAGTGCGGGCACGCACAGAATGCTGGTTGCTTTTATGGGCATGCCGTGATATATTCTGTTCATACTACTTGTATTTCTTCACAGGACATGCAGTGAGGGGATGTTTATTCTGATGAAAGTCTAGGACTGATAACAGGAAACCAAGTTCTTTGTACAGCAAATTGGCCTTGAATCACAAACCGATCTTTTTTTTTTTTCTGTTTTTTTCATCAACAGAGGGTAAGACTGTCTGAAACACAGGAACGTGATGTGTCCTGAAAACAGTGTGGCATTTGGAGTTGGCTGAGCTCTACCCAAACCTTTGCCAGACTCAGAACCATGAATTGAATGTCAACCCGAGCAGGTGGCACACAGGCTGGGAAGCCATCAGGGGACAGTTGCTTTTTGTCTGTAAAGACATCTTCTTACCAGTTCAGTTGAACCAGGAAGCTGAAACTGCTTGTCCCCATGGGTAGAACACAGCACTGGGACTCAGGAGAGCTTCCTGCATGCCCCAGAGGGGTCATTTCTGAACTATGTCTCACTTCATTGCAGGAGTTGGACTAAATGAACTTTAAAGATCCCTTCCAACCAAAGTGATACTGTTATTTGGTGATTCTGGGGCTTGGTACACAAATCTCTTCCTCTCTTTCCTCCTTTAAAGAGTGCTGCCCATGGGAGAAGGAACACCATCTTGTGAGCTCTTGCAGGAGCTGCTGTCACAGAGCTTTCTTACTGTTGGATGTCTTTAGAGGCTTCCACAGTGTTCATAAGCAGCGTAATGGGGTGCAGTTTCAATAAGAATTGGTCTTTCCAAAGTCAAGAAGCTCTGCTTGCACCCATAAAAAGAAGGGGTGTTTCTCCCTGCTGCTCTGGTGAAACCAGCCTGGCATCTGAGACATTGCTGAGCTCTGCTCACACCTAGAATCATAGGATCATAGGATCATAAGGTTGAAGAAGACGCTAAGATTCCCAAGCCCAAGCCCAACCCATCCCCACCATGCCCACTGCCCACATCCCTGGGTGCCACATCTCCACAGCTGTGAAACACCTCCAGGGATGGTGACCCCACCACTCCATGAGCAGCTGTGCCACTGCCCAACCATTCTTTCTGAGAAGAAATGCTTCTTTAATATCCAACCTGGTATCTCCAGCTGGTGTCTGCTACAGCTCTTGGGTCTTCCCCCACACTGTACCAGACTGGATGTCACGCAGTGGAGACACTCACCATTGCTTTGGGACCACAAAACCAGGAATCAGAGGGGCTTTGGTGGTCCCCTCTGGCAGGAGCAGCACAGGAGGCTCAAGATGACTTCAGTCTATCACTGGCTGGCTGGGTTTGCTTCCAGCCCACTCTGTCTGCTTCCTATGGAGTCAATGAGCCAATGGAGCCAGGGGAATGATGAATAGCATCTCGAGGCCGTGGGACAGGGAGTGAACCTCGTCTGGGTTCTGACAAGGACCTCATCTGGGCACTGCACTGCCTGCAAAGCATCCTGCAGCGGGCAGGAGGCCACACAAGGGAAACCCCAAACTACCTTGGGGTCCTTCCATGACGGTGAATCAGCACAGGCTCCAGACATGAGGAAGGTATGGGTAAGCACGGCGGCTGGACAAAGCCTTGCTGCCTCCAGCAGCCAAGCATTTCCTTTGGCTTGCGGTCATCTGGCTGTTACCTGGTTTCCCTGCCGATGCAGTGGAATTATGCTGAGGTAAAAAGGGAAAGAATTGGGTCGGCTGCCTGATGACATTTCCTTTTTATTTTATTTTCAACATATTGCGCAGAGAGCTTAACCTGGGCTTTGGAGGGGCAGAAAGAGCCAAAAAAAAAAAAAAAAGTCAGAAGAAGCAATCAAACTAAAAAGCAGACACACAGCATCTCTGCGCCCGTTGGGTAGGCCCAGATGGGAGCACCCAAAGGCACACACAAACTTTGGAGAAGCTCGGGAGCTGGAGGTGACACGCAGGCAGCCCACAGTGCTTTGCAGAACTCCGTGCAGAGCAGGGCCAGGCACGGGTCTGACACAGATGTGCCCGTTTTCTGCTTTCAAAGAGACGCCAGCTTGCGTGCAAATCACCGTGCTGGGGAGCACCATTACCTACTGGTTACAGTGGATTGGCTGGCCTGCTTTCCTTTTCCCAGGCTGTTTTACAGAGCGCAAGATCCGAGCTACTTGGCTACAAGAGATTTTCTGCTCTGAAATTGGCAGCTGCTCATTCCAGAAGGGAATCAGCATATTTGGCCACTGCAAAGGAAGAGGGAAAACCATTATTTTTTCATTTCTCTCATTTAACTCTCCAGTGGGAGACACTGTACTTGGGTGACCTTCGTTACTAAGGCATTGCTAAGGCTTCCCTTTGCTTAAAGGTACAAAAGGAGATATATTCAGGTCTCAAAATGCCTATATTCCTCTGGCTGGACTTGGGGCGGCCCGCTGCCAAGTATCCAGTTGTGTCAGGCCTTACACAGCACTATATTCAACGTCACGGCTCCATGAGTCAGGATTTTCTTTCTAAAAGGGTTCACGTCAAAAGGCCCAGCACAAAAATTCCCTATAGCCCAGCAACAGAGCGTGCTGTGTAAGAAGCTGTGTGAAGAAAGAGCCCGATGCGCGGCTCAGATAGCTCAGCCCGGGCATCCTTCCATGCTGCACAAAGGAAGCACTCAGCACCGCTCATGACTCAAGGGCTGCAATCGCTGCTGTGGGGTGAAAACCCGTGGCTCAATGCCAGCGTGCCCACGGGGTGCCCTTTGGGTGCCCTTTGGGTACCCATTGGGTGCCCGTGGGCTCGCTCGGTTTTTTTGGGGTACTGGGGGTCCTGCATCCCAAGGGCAGTGCAGTGGGCGGCCGTTGGGTTTTTGTTGTCTCACAGATCAGCCTTTCCCCCGCTTTCCGCCCTCAATTTTATTAACCCCTCGGGACATGTGTCATCTGAAGGCCTTTGCGAAGGAGGCTGAGCATCATGATTTCCCATTGCCAGGAGGGTGAAATCTTAATCGCATCTGGAAGTGACTCTCCTGAGGTCACACCGCTGTGAGGTGGCCCCTCGAGGTGCAGTCATCAGGCGCTTATCTGGAGTTTCTACTATTGCACACACTTCGCTCAGTTAGGAATTTCCTCTCTTAATCCTGCTGGAGCCTGGCAAAGCCGTGTTCCTCTCCATGTCTCACCTACATCTCCTTTATTAATTTAAAGCCGTTCCACATGGCTTGCTGTTGGGAATGGCCCTGCTTAATATCTTTATTGATGATCTGGATGAGGGAATCGAGTGCACCCTCAGTAGGTCAGCAGATGAGCTGGGGGAAGTGCCTACCTGCCTGAGGGCAGAAAGGCCCTACAGAGGGATGAGGACAGGCTGATCAATGGGCTGAGGTCAACGGGATGAAGTCCAACAAGACCCAGGGCCGTGTCGTGCGCTTGGGGATGGGATGGCAGTTAGACTCGATGATCTTAGAGGTCTCTTCCAACCTTGATGATTCCGTGATTCTGTCATTCTCCCTTGTCCTATTGCTATCAGTGTCCCTGGAGGAGAACGTCTCACCCAAGTGCTGGAATCCTTCCTGATGGAAAGTGTGCCCCAGTTTGAGATGTTGGAGGTCTCCGGCTGAAGGGCAGCACCCTTCAGCTCCCCATTTGGTCACTGAAGAGAGCTCAGCCTCTTTGCCAGGGCGATTCATAGCAGAAATACGGGGACTCACTGCTGTGCCCTTTATGAGATGCTGAGAGCTCTGCACAGGCAGATCATTTTCTGTCTGTGCAGCACGGTGGCTTTGCACCTCCTTTGGAGCATCTGGTCCTGGTTAGTGCCCAGCGGGCTGTAGGTCTGATCTGGCACTTCCTGCACCCCTTTGATCTTAAAAAAAGATTCAGCCACCGCGTGCTGGTGCAGCAAGGATGAGAAATGTGCTGTCCTCAGTGCTTCTGCAGCCTCGGGAAGAACAGAACCGCTTCCTTTGTGTTGGGTGATCGCGGGATTAGAGCTGATTCCTGCATGTTCCCCATGGGCACAACCTGGGAACAGCAGTGATAGCGCATGGGCTTCATCCTTGGGATGGAGCCAGAAGGAAGCCCACAGGTTGGAGAGACTTCAGAGCATAGCGGGTCCCACCCAGCCCAGTCTGGGTTCTCTGCAGAACTTTTTGGTGCTTATTGCCTTGTTTTCTGACATGAAAATGCGTGACTGGGCACCATCCCATCCGCGTGGGCTGGGAGGAAGGGAGCAAGACTCAGCAGCTGCCCCTCTGCTTGACATGGGGCTGGAAGGAGCCTGGGTGCTTCTGAGTAAGAGCAATTCCTGAGAAAACTGAGGGCGCCTGGTGGGAGCTCTGGGACTCACCTGGGGAAGAGGAACGGGATGTGGCAATGGTTGGCTGTGGGGGCATGCTCACAGACGGTGCTTTCCCCAGGACGTGCGCCCTCAGGCTTTCCGACCAGACGAGTTACCCACAGACGCACCCGGAGCTTGGCACAGAGGAGGAGGACGCAGGATTTCCCCTCGCCACGTGCCCAAGGAGCTCAGTTTCCCAATGCTCTCCCATCCGCAGTTGGAGGGAAGAAGCTGCTTTGCCCATTCCACCCGCTTGGTTTAGGCAGCACCAAGGAGCTTCTTGGCCTGGCTCACCCAGCGGGGAGAAGGAAACAGGGTTTGGGGTCAAGCTTTGTGCTTAGCCTCAAATGTTGGGCTCCAGGTGGCCCTGGATGTCCTGTGATGGGGCATCCACGTGTCACCAGGGCTGCATCCACTGCAGGCACTGGCTCCTAAGGCTGAGACGCAGCACCTCTGCCTGCCCACTGCCCCCAGGCTTTGGAGATGACTTCAGCAGAAGTGGTGTTGAGCTGCAGCTGTTGGTATATCCTTCCCCCCTTCCCAGGAAGGGAAGCTGCAGCACATTTGTCCCATGGCGATGTGTCTGTCAGCAGTGCGCCTTGTGGTGCTTTGGGACACCTCTGTCAATTGTCCCCATTGGGTGCTTGGGGAATCCCTATCAATCATCCCCATGGGGTGCATGGGGACAGCCCTGTTAATGGCCCCAGTGCTTTGGGACACCTCTTCCATTGGTCTCCAGAATGGATGAATGCTGCAGGGCTACCCATCAGTGGTCCCCATGGAGAGCTTGGGGACACCCCCATCCATTGTCCTTGTGGGGTGCTTTGGGACACCCCCATCAATCATCCCTCAAATGAATGAGTGCTTTGGGACACCCCTGTCAGTGGTGGTGCCATGGGGAGATCCCATCAGTGGTCCCCAAAACGAGTGAGTATTTTGGGCCACCCCCACCAATGGTCCCCATGGGGAGCTTCGGGGCACCCCATCCATCATCCCCAAATGAGTTGCACTTGGAGAGCAAGGGGATTTTGGAGCCTCGGTTCAGATGAAAGCAGCTGCCCTGCTGGGTGTGCAGGGAGGGCAGGGCGGGGAGCATTACTACCTCTGGTTATTTTTTGGAGAAACTTTGGTATTTCTAGGGAACTGCCCTGCCTGTGCATGCTGCCCAGCTGGCTCCTTCCTCCCCTGTGCTGATGAAACAATGTTTTTCAGCTCTCCACGAGCCCTGTGACTCCACAGCACAGGCAGCACTGAGCAGTGTTCGGTGCTTTCCCACAGTAGCTCGGACACTGCTGTATGTAAGCCAAAAAAAATCTGTCTCCGGAAGGGATTCAGCCCCATGAAGCCACTCTGCTGTCTGACACTCCCCAGCCTTATCCATCTCTTCTGTGTCTGCTTCAGGCACTTTGCTGCTCTGTCTGGGTCAGGGCCTCGGTGACATGGCCCCGTGGACTCCGAGTCCCCCAGCACCATCCTGCTTGCTCCCACCCAGCTCAGCCCCCGGCACCGTGCTGCCCCCAGTGCCACCAGCCTGGCTTTGGCGCCGGCTCCCCAGTGACGCGCCAGCAGCTCTGCTCCCCACGTGCCGGCAGCTGGAGGGAATCAGGGATGCTGGAGACAATCTGGGCAAAGACAAGGGAAAAATCCTGGGAGCTGGCAAGGTCCCGCTCAAGTTTCCATGAGAAATGCAATACGGCCATCCCCGCGTTGGAACCCACCCACACCCCCCCGGCGCAGCGCACCCAGATCAGCACCAAGCCTCATCTCCAGCAGGGCCGATCCCAGCATCTGGGGGGTGCCCACTTATTTATTATGACATGTTGATGTTGCTGTTGCTGCAGCCCTTCATTCCCTTTGTTTCAGTGCATGTGACGGAGCGATTCGGAAGGGCCGGAGGGGAGCGGGCGCATGCGGTCACCAGCGCTGCGGTGGCTGTCTGGCTGCAGCCGGGCTCGGAACAGCTGCCGGGCTCCCGGCCCAGATCTCCTCTGCCAAGAGCAGACACCCCTGCATGCCCGGCAGGATGCACAGCACACACACACCTCCATCCACACATGGAGACAGAAGCACAGAACGGTGTGGGGCATGGCTGTGGGCCTGGCCCCATAGAGCTGCACGGCCAAAGGGATGGGAGCAGGGATGGGAATGGGGTGGGAAATGCGTTGGGAATGGGGATGGGAGCAGGGATGGGAACTGTGATGGGAATGGGG
>JAPSGF010000103.1:1751821-1791163 GCA_035772895.1 Perdix hodgsoniae
AGGGTTCACCATACCATTACAGGACCCTGACCACACAGGCAGAGGACACCCCAGCACCCCCACTCTGCGCCACCCCATTCCAGGACTTCACAGGGTCCCCTGTGTGACAGGGACTCAGCAATCGCTGCCACCAACAGCTGGCAGCCTTTGGGGACAGTGTGCAGGGATGTGCAATATCCAACGGGGCTGAAAATAGAGTGTGTGTGACCACATTGGCTGACTGCAATTTCTTCATCTCTGGGGCTCACGTCACTGCTGTCTCATGACTCCTGGAAAACAGAGAGCGGGACAGGAAAGAGCCCAGAGACGTCGCAGGAAGCCGAGGGCTCACAGCTGTACACAGTGGGGACACGCAGGGATGTCGGATGAGTGCTGGTCCCTGCTGGGTGAGGGACCCTGCTGCTATTCATAGTGGTGGTGTCAGGATGGTGGCAGCCGTCTGGCCCGACTTCCTGCCCCAAATGTGTCACAGGACTGCCCCGAGTGTGTCCCCATCCCCTGGGTGACATCAGCGCAGCGAAGCCATCACCTGCTGCGCTGCATCCCGGGCAGCTGCAATGGGGACAGAAGTGTCACCATGCTGCCGCTTGGGGACTGGTTGTAGAGTGGTCCCAGCTGCAGCCAAGTTGTACTCAGAGAAAAAAAAAAAAAAAACACACAAAAAATAGGACTTTTATTGACATTAAAAAGTGTGTAACAGCTTGAAAGGAGCTGGGGAGCCACCGCTGCCCCCCCACAATACAAAACGGCTGGGACACCGGGCCACCCCAAGGGGACACAGGGCTGTAGTGCTGCCCTGACCCCCCTGCAGCCTCCAGGAGCATCACAGCCACCACCCCACACAGGCACCCATTTGGGGACAGGCAGCACATGCTGTCACCTCCGCTGGGGCTGTGGCACATCATTGCTTGGGGGCACGTAGGCCCCTGCTCCCCACCACCCCAATCCCCTCAATGGGACCCTCTGCACCCTGAGAACACCGGGCAGGAGCCCAAGGCAGAGGAAGGCAACTAACTCTGCAACTAACACTGTCACTGTGGCGTCCCCCTGCGTGTCCCCCCCCCCCCATGGGCAGAGTGATGCTGAGCCACCAGGCTCTGCCCAGCACCAAGGAAAGGCTTAGCAATGAGGACCAACAAACACCGTGCTGGGGACAGCCCTGTGCAGGAGGGGACTGGCACAGTGTCACCGCACACCCGGCCACTATCTGCCGCTCTCCTGGCGCTTCTGCAGCAGCTTGATGACCTCAGTGATGCCCTCCTCAGGGACCTGTGGGGACAGAGATCTGTCAGCCCCACTGGGGGACACGGGGAGGCCGTGGCGCTGGGTGCTGGACTCACCAACGCGTGGTCGAAGTTGAAGGTGCTGATATAATAGGCTGAGATGTCAACAGCAGCCAGAGGCTCGGCGATCTGTGCCACGATGCCACACTCATCTGGGGAGGCAACGAGACCGTAGTGTCACCAACAAGGTGACACACGGTGGTGGCAGAGGAGGGGTCCCCAAATCCCCGCACCCCCGTGCAGACCCGCGGTGGCACTCACCAAAGCCCAGGGGCTGCCCACCGATCCTCACCATCCGCCAGAGCTCCCCGCTGGAGCTGGTGAGCAGCAGGTCACTGGGGAACCTAAAAAGGGGGGGAAGTGAGCATGGCAGACCCTCAGTGTTGGGTGGGGGCACCCGGGGACAGCACCTACTGCTTCTGGGTCTCTGCATCCATCACGATGGAGATGTAGCCCTCTATGAGCGAGAAGGAGAAGAAGGTGATGGAGTCGAGATCACCGGCACCGGGTTCCTTGGGGGGGCTGCGGGGAGAGGATGGCACAAGGACCTCGGATCAGGAAAAGTGTGCCACTGGGACAACTCCAGGGGTGCCTTTGGGGCAGCTCAGTGTCACCCAGGGGTGCCTCAAGATGGGAACGGGGTTGGCAAACTTGGGCAGCTGAATTTGCAAGGGGTGGGTGCCCACCCCATTTACAAAGAAACCCTTCTCTCTTTTGCTTTGTGTGGCTGCACCATATGGCTTGTCTCACCACGGCTCCTGTCTACAGAGGTGGCAGCAGGGCTGGCAGCACCCAACAGTGCCAAAAAGTTAGCAAAATGCCCAGGGAGGTCAAAAAGGGAACGAATGAGTGAGGCACGAGGGGTGACACGGGTGTCCCCAGCGCTGTCACTCACCTGTGGGAGTAGAAGAGGACATCGATGAGCATGGTGGCGATGGCAGGCAGCGTGTCGGGTGCCACCGTCAGGATGCAGAAGCGGTTCTGAGGGCTCTGCACGGGGTGCAGCGTGGGGCTGGGGGCTGCGGGGCAGAGCCACCAGCTGTCAGCGGTGCCCTTGGGGACAGCACCGCAGTGCCACCGCGTGGCCGCCGGGGCCAGCAGCGTCCCCCGGGGCACCGCGGGATGCCAAAAACGCAGGGGTTCCCAAAGTACGGGGGTGTCCGCAACGGAGCGTCCCTTGGGCACTGCGCCACCTGGGGACGAGGCGACCTCGGGGGACATCCTGGTGCCACTCACCCGACTTGGGCTTGAGGAACCCATTGCTGGCATCATCACACAGGACTGGGATGGATTCACCGTTCTCCTCCTTGTAGATGTCAAACTCCCCGGCCAAGGTGTGAATGACCACAGGCAGGTCCTGCTCCCGCACCTGGCGGCGGCGCGGCGTCACCGTGGCTGTCCCCAAAGATCAGCGGGGTCCCCACCGTCTCCCACGCTGCCCCAGGGCCGCGTGGCACCGTCCCCACTGAGCTCACCAGGATGAAGTCGGTCTGGTAGGTGGAGAGCATCAGCACTGAGACGTGGTGCTCAGCCAGCGGCGCGATGACGGAGCGGGCGATTTTGGTGACGCCGGTGGCCTGGCAGCCGGAGGGCGCACAGCCGTTGGAGACGACGCTGAGCACCAGCCATGTTGAGTCTGCCACCTGCATGAACTCGGAGGGCGGCAGCTCTGTGTGGGAGAGGGGAAAGTGAGGTATGACGTGGGGCTGTGCTGTGCTCCCAGACCTGCCGGGATGCCAGCAAGAGGGGACAGCGGGTCCCGGACCGTGCAAGGCTGGTGCTGGAGGGGACGATGGCCTGCTGGCGACAGGGTAAGGGGTACAGGAGGGTGGCTGCCTGGGGACAGCAAGGACGTTGTGCCCAAGGCACCACAGGTTGTAACACTACGTACATTCCTGCAGTGCAGGGTGCTGAGTGCCAGCATACGGGGAAATGATTCAGTGCTGTCCCCGTGCAGCAAGGGGCAGCGTCAGCTCCACACGTGGGGCTGGGAATGCTGATACCAGGGACAAACCTTCCAAATCTGGGATGTGCCTCTCGTGCTGCACTTGCAGAGCTGGCTGCAGCACGCTAAGACCCTGGGGCTGTGCACATCTCCCACCCCATCCTCTGCCCCTGTGTCACACCGGAGGGAATGTGGGATGGTCTCATATCGCGCCCGGCTCTGACAAGCCGCAATCCATGAGGCTGAGCCCATGCTGGCGGGAGGCCAGGGCTGCCTCCCAAAAAGCTGCTGTTGTTGGCAGGGAATGAGTGTGCCGGCCGGTTCCTTCCTGCCCCACACCCGCTCCCCAGGAAGGAACGGATCAGGGCCACGCTGTTCCTTCGACACCCCATGTTCCCGAGTGGGCACCTCCAGACCTCGCTGCCCGGTGCTCAGCAGCAGCCAGGCAGCACCGGGCTGAGAACACCCAGCTCATTGCAGCGATGAGAGAGGAGTGAGGCTGGATCCGGAGTTCCCAAGCCCAGGGTGCTGGCAGCCGCCTGTTCCTGTGCAGGAAGCACTCCCGAGGACGGGGACCGCGGGGCCACATCCCCGCTTAATGGCTTTTCAACACCCATAGGAACCGGGGGCCGCGGGGGGGGGGGCTGTGACCACATGGGTGCCCCCAGGTGTCCCCACGCCTTGGGGAGTGCGGGCCCCAGATCCTCGCCCAGCCCCAATGCCATGAATTATAACACAGGGGTGCAGCAGGGCTCCATGGGGTGCCCCGGGGGTGCTGGCAGCCCCCCAGCCCGGCGCCGTGCAGCGCCTCGCAGCCATTGTTCGCCGCTTCCCGCCCGCCCCTCGGGATCGAGGAGCATTTGGCCATAAGGCCCCGAATAAAACAATGCGTGGGGATCGGCCCCGGTTCCTCCGGACAGCAGTGGGGAGCTGGGCTGCGGCCGGCTGGGAGCCGAGTGTGGCCGAGCTGCTGACCTTTGCTCCTCGGGGCGTGAGCAGGAGGTACAGCCTGGCCAGGGGGGTTTGGAGCACAGGATGGGGTCAGGATGTGCCCTCAGCACAGCCCGTGGGGTCAGACCCCCGCAGCAGGGCTGCACAGGTCACTACACGGGGATATCGCCTGGTGCCACCTTCCGGGGAGAGGGACTGAGTTGGAAGGGCTTGAAGACCCCCAGCACGCCCTGATGGAGGGATATGGGGACACGGGGATTTGGGGACACAGGGATATGGGGACACAGGGATATGGGGACAGGCAGCATTCCCACTCCCCACCCCATCCCACTGCAGAGGCACAGCCGCGTCCCCGTGGCTGCGGGCAGCACCGGAGCAGCCAAACCGGGAGAACCTGAGCAGGGCAGTTCCCTGCTGACCGCAGAGCTCCAAGCATCACCCAGTTGAGGCCGGCCACAACTCACGGCCACGGTGGCAGTACCTTTGAAGCCCTCCTCGTCCAGCATGATGGTGTAATCCTCGGGGGTCTCGGTCAGGCTGAAGAACTTACACCTGCCGGGACACAACGCGGTGCGGTGGGACCGAGAGGAGGAGGAGGAGGAGGAGGGGGAAGGGGTGAGGAAGGGGAGCGGTACCTGCAGCGCTGCGGCAAGAAGAGCAGTTTGAGCAGCGGGTGGGTGTAGAGCCACAGCCCGCGGCGCGCCAGGGACAGCACCCGAACGCGGTGCTCCAAGATGTGAAGGTCCATGGCGGCCGCGCCGCGACGGGACGGGGCTCCGCGGGGCTATAAGGGCCGAACGGGACCGGACCGCCCCGTCCCGGCACCGCCCCGGGATGCGGGAGGGGCACCCGCCCGCCCCGCCCCGTCCCGTCCCGCAACGCTTTGGGCAGCTTCGGCCCCGTGTTCATCGAAGCCGGGGGGGGTCGGGATCCGCGGATTTCAAGGGAGGGGTGGGATGCAGGAACGGGGGATGTTCCCCGCAGCCGCTCCTTCGTGGGAAGAGGGATCTTGGAAAAGGGGAGTGGAAGTTTTTGCATCATTCCTGCCTGCAGGGAGCACCATTTTGTACGTGGAAAGCAGCGAACTGAGGCTGGGGCGGGGGGGAGCCGAGCTGTTCCCGGCTCTGCTGTTCTCGGGCGGCCGGCCGAGAAGCCCCGGGGCTGGAGGTGACCTCCAGGTGCGTCAGCACAGCTCGGCGTCTCTCATCTGCGCTTCAAACAGCGTTGGCCCCTGGGGCCGGGACGGGTAGCGAGGTGGGTCACCTCCTTGCTATGTCCCCACCGTGCCCCTTTCCGGGACACTGGGGTGGGACAAGGGACAGCCACGCTGATCATCGCATGGGATGCACAAGAGTCTGCCCCCATTTACAGGGATGCTGCCGCTAAGCGATGCCACTTCTGTTCCCGCAGCCACCACCAAGCAGGGAAGTGAGGCCCCAGACCGCACTGTGTGGACACGGAGTGTCAGCACGAGCCGGGAGGGAACGGAGCAGCCCTGTCCCCCCCAAGGCACCAAGAGAGATGTTGAACCCAGGGAGCCGCACACGCTGCGCCTTTACACAATCCTGCTTTATTTCCCCTTTGTACAAAACCACGTTGCCCCGCTGTATTTTACAAAGCCTCCCCCTGCCCACAGCGACGGGTAGGGGGGATAAGAGGGGACCCCGCAGCGGGCAGCACCCCCAGCCCTGGCTCACCTCGGCCCTGCAGGGCACGGGGTCTGCCATCGAATCCCGCTGCCTCCGGTGCGTCCCGCCTGCAGTTCCCAACCTCGGCCCCCAGCCTGCAAGAATTACTGCCACGGAGGAATAATAAATAGGCTCAGTGAATAGGTAAATTCATACTACATATTGGGCTACAGCTTGATACATCCTCACTAGATAAAGAGGAGGGGAAGGGGGGGCAGCGGCTGCTCCCGACTCCTCACGTACCCCCAGCCCCAAGCAATGGGGAACTGGGTCTGGGTTTGCCCCGACAGTGTGGGGCGGGCAGGGGATGGGGGGAGGGATGCAGGGGACATGGGGTGAGGGGATGAGGAGGGGGGGGCTCGTGCCTGGCCCCCGAGGGGCGGCAGGGGAGCTCGAGTGGCTCAGCCACCCTGTGCCAGGGCTCCCACCACCATGCAGGGCTGGGGGCAGCATGATTGGATGCATCCCCACGGCACCGCACTGCGTTGAGCTCCCACCGGTCACCCCACGGGACCCTCAATGGGCACCCAGACGGTGCCCCCACGGTGCCACACAAGCCCGCAATGGCCACGTTCTGCTCCCTCCAGCCCCAAGCCCCCGTCGCCAGGCGCCACGAGGGTCCCCTCCCACCCTGGGGTCCCCTCCCGCCCTCGGCCACAGAGGGAACGGCGTCCTGGAGCCCAGGTCCGAACACAGCCCAGCTGAGCCCGGCCGTGGGGCTGTGCCGGCCCTACAAGTACGTGTCCTCGCTCTCCCGTGAGCACAAGCTCTCCTTGGACTGGTGGTGGGGGGAGCTCTGGGGATGCAGCAGCTCACGGGCAGAGCCGGGAGCCCCGTTGCCCTCAGCCCCGGGGCTGTTGGTGGGACTGCTGGAGGCCTTCTCACGGTTTTTCTCCTTGCTCTTACGGGCCTTGGGCACCGGCGCGGGCCCGGGGGGGACGATGATGGAGGGCACGGGCTCCAGTGCCTTGCGGGTGGGGGGCTCGGCCTCGCTGATGGCCTTGGCACCATGGAGGCGCGGGGGGGACTTGCACTGCAGCTCCCCATGTGTCTCACGCCACTTCTTCAGCTGGATCAGGTGCTCCCTCTCAATCTGCCGCTCTGTCACCGGCAGCTCGATCACCTGCAGGGAGAGAGCTGTGCTGCCAACAACTTTCCCTCGGTGATAGCGCCACCCCCAGGAGCAGAGGAACCCCTAAACCCGGGCACGTGGGGGACATGAGCTCTGCCCACCCCCGAGCACCCAGCCCCAGCACGGCCCTGGGCCCCATGGCACCTCACCTCCTGCACCAGGAAGGTCTCCTGCATGATCTTGGGGCTGAGGGCCCTCAGCCGCTCCATGGTCTCATACTGGCCCTGGCATGACTTGAGCTTGTCTGAGGAGCCCAGGGTGTGTTTGAGCAGCACCAGGCCCACACGAAAAATGATCTTCACCCCTGCAAGTGGAGAAGTGAGGCAGCGAGTGGCACGAGGGACAGGAGGATACAGCATGTGGGACAGGAGGATATGGCATGTGGGACAGGAGGATGCCTGCTGAGCTGGGACACAGCACACAGCCAGCAGGTGCTGCTAGAAGCCAGGCACACATGAGGATAAACACTGGTATTTGGGACAATACAGCCCATTGCGAGTTTATTTTGTATAAGCAGTGATGCAAGCTAACTGGAGGGACACCTCCCATCAGCTCAGGCTGCTGAGCCCCACCCAGCCTGGCCTCACCACTAGGGATGGGGAACCCACAGCTTCTCTGGGCAGTCCAAGACAGGGCCTTACTACTCCCTAAGCAAAAAGCTTCTTCCAAATATCTCATTCAATCTCCCCCCTTTCAGTTCAAAGCCATTACAGTTTGTCCTATCACTTCACTCCCTACAGCCCTTTAGGTACTGGCCTCAGCAAGGTCTCCCTGGCACCTTTCCTCCTCCAGGCTGAACCACCCCCCAGCAGAGGCTGTCCTGTGCCACGTCCCATCCCCCCAGGAGGACGCAGCCCATACCTTCACAGAAGAACATGTCCCAGACACGCAGCACGGAGCTCCAGGGCAGCGTGCGAGAGAAGGCGCACATGAACCACTCCGTCATGTACAGGATGGGGTCAATCTTCTGCTTGCTCAGATGCTTGTAGGCCACGGGGGAGACCTTGTGCAGCAGAGAGAAGAGGATCTGCCCGTCCAGCTGGATGGCCTCCTGCAGGGACAGCACTGAATGACCCCAGACCCTGGCTCAGCCCTGGGATCAGCTTCCCCGTGCCTGGCCCCTGTCCACCAGGATGACCACTGTTAAATCTGTGCCCCATGGACAATGGCAGCAAAGCTACGCTGAGCTCCAAGTGTGGGAGTGCCCACGCACCCCTTCTTGCTGTGTGGACGGAGCTGTGGGCCCCTCACTCACCAGCTTCTCACTGTAGTAGCCGGGGAGGTACTTCTCACAGATCTGCACCAGGCACCAGAACGCTTGCTGCAAGCCAAGGGACAGCAGGTGAGCTGCAGGCACCACCAGGGGACAGCCCTGCGGCCCCATTTTGCTCCAAGGCTCTGCACAGGGCACGCCGGGGTTGAGGGCTGTGCTTTGGGGTAATGCAGTCTCATGACCTGAGCACCGTGCCCACCGGCAGCGCCCCACTGGTGCCAGCAGCAGGTCCACCCCGTACCTCGGCTGGCATGTGCATGAGCAGGACAGCAGCGATCGGGGCCTGGGCCTGGCAGTAGCCCTCCTCTGGGCGGTACAGGGTGTAGGCCTTCAGCACCCGAAACAGGTCCTGCTGCCTGCAGGAGGGAGGAGATGTGAAGGGGGAGCATCGACACAGCCCAGCAACCTCCCCACAGACCCAAACTGACAGCACGGTGCCCATCTCCCCCCAGCAGTCAGCCCACGGGCTGGGATTCAGCCTCCACAAAACCAAAGCCACAGTTCCACTCCAGGTGCAGCTGCTCCACTTACCCGTGGCCTCCACGTGAGACAAACATCTCATGGAAGGGGAACTGCCGATGGAGATCCCGCTCGATCACATCCAACCACTTGGGCTCCCCCGGGAGGAGATCCAGCTCCTGGGAGAAGAAAGTTGAGGTGAGAGCACCAACCAGGTAGCAGCCCCATCCCAGCACCAGTGGGCTGTGTACGGAGCTGGAGGTACCCCAAACATCTGCCTCATCAGCTCAGGCTGCTTGGGGCGCTCCTCAGAGCTGCAGGCACAGGAAGGTCCCCAGTCACACTCACATCAAACTTGCCAACATTCTGCTCCAGCTTGACCTTGCTGCCGGAGAGGTACTGCCACGCTCGGCCCCGCAGGGAGGGTGGGATCCCCTTCTGGCACCGCAGCCGGATCTGTGCAGGGAACAAAGCTGTCAGTGGAGCTGCAGAGCAGCAAGGAGCACCAAGAGTCCCAGGGCAAGACGTGGGTCAGGCCAGCATTGCAACCCCCATACCAGGAGATGTGTCCTTGTACTGCTGGGGACGGGGTGCCCAGCCACGTGCTGCGCTGACACACCTGGGCAGACAGGGGTCTCCTCAGCCCCTTCTCCCCACCCCTGCTCTCAGCATGCCAGTGAGACAGAGCTGCAGGGAGATGCCTGGAGCTGGCTGAGGCCATGCAGCCTGCAAACAGCTCCCAACAAGCCTCGCTCTGCCTCAAAGCAACTGGAAAAGCAAACATCATAGCCAAGCAGGGAGCGGCTGGCTCCTTCCCCACACCACCACGGCCCAGGCAGAGGACAGGACTCCATAGCCCTACCACGGCCCCGGGGCAGAAGGGGCAGGCTCTGAGCCCCCGAGCTCTGTGCACAGCCAGCCCCGGGTTTCCTTGGCACCGGCCAGAACGAAGTCCAGGCTGGGCAGCGTGGGTGCCAGCCCTGCAGCACAGAGCAGACACACTTAACCCTGCAGCTGCCACCTGAAGCCAGGCTGTGTCCTTTCCTGCTCCCATCCTGCTCCAGCCCTGGACGGACACTTGGAGCACAAAGCCCTGCACAATTCCAACGCAATCCCCGTGCCTCACTTCCTCGTTTGGGTGGCACACAGCCCGCGCCCGAGCACTGCCAGGCCTCTGCATGCTGCAGCCAACAGCTCCCTGAGGCACCGCAGCCCTGCCAGCCTAACTCAGGAGCACTTGTGTTCCCAGCACGGCGTTGACGCCACGCTCCCTGCTGCACTCTCAGCACAGCACTGCTTGTTTACCCACTTGGGCCCTGTGAGGGCTTTGTGCTCGCAGGAAACACCGTGGGCAATGCCCAAGGCAGCCACGGGCAGCTCAGCTGCTGACAGCTCCCTCTTCACTCCCCTTCCTGCTGGCTAAGCAGCCAGGAAGGAAGCCGCCTCGCTGGGAGCTCAGGCTCGGCTGAGCCGTGCAGCTGGGGCAGGCTGAGCCCTCTGGGTCCCCCCAGCTCCAAATTTTGTCCTGCCATCGCCCCCCGCACGCTCCTTGGGAGACCAGGAATGCATACAGGCCGGGGGAGGCCACAAGCAAAGTGTCGCCGGAGCTGCCCGTGTGTCTGCACTCCCACGGACTGGCTGGAAAGGGCAAGGAGCAGCACGCAGCACTGGCACCGCTCAGCTTGGTGGGATCTGAGCCAGGACAGCTCCATTTCAGCATAGTGGAGAAGTGCAGGTGCGAATGAGCCATCCGGCTGCAGGGCCTGAGCACAGAGCAGCTCTCTGGAGCAGCCCTCTGAAGCTCCAGGCTCTGATTGTGCTGAAGGACAGAGCGCACGGAGCTCCACGGGGACCTCCTGGAACTCAGCCTGAGCACAACGGAGCTGTTTGCCAGCAGCACAGCTGCTGGGCACTCACCAGAGCCTGGAAAGCACGCAGAGAGCAGCTCACAGCACGGGCAGAAACAAAGCACCCGCCTGCCGCGTCCCCAAAAGCTCTCAGCAACCCTTTGCAAGCAGCCAAGAAGCACATGAGGGATTCCTCTGCGGGTCACCGGGCACCGAGCGATGCCCAGGGAGTGCCACAGAGAGCTCCAAGTAGGGGCATGGCACGTCAGGGCTATGCCACCCTCCAGCCCACCCCACAGCAGCACCCCGGAGCTCGCTGCGTTCCATCCCTGCTCCATTCACACCCTCAGGAGGTCGGGGAGCACCAAAGCAGTCCTGCACGGGCCCAGCCTCCTGCCCAGCCCCAGCTCACAGGCTGCATCCCGCACATCAGCCTCCATCGTTTCCTACCCACGGCCTTTTTTTGTTTTGTTTTCAGCCTGCAAGATGCTCAGAGCAGAAGTTTCCATGACCTAACAATTCCCATGGCTGCACACAGGCAGCCAAGCCAGCTCTGGGAAGCCGCAGCCCGGCAGGGAGCAGCCGTGAGCTGCAGCAGCCGGGCTGGAAGGGGAACAGCCCACCTGAGCCAACAGCATCACCCAAGGGCAACACAACCGTGGGGACCTGCTGACGTGTGGGATGCACTGAAGTCTCAGTGGGATGCTGCTGCTCGCAGCTGTCCCTCCCTGCTGCATGGAGACAGCAGGCGGGCACTCACCTTCTTGTGTTTTTTGGCCATCCACTTGTCCCAGTTGTTGAGCATGTCCAACCACTTGGACTCACGCTGCCGCAGCACCTCCAGGGGAACCTCCTCCAGTCTGCAGGGCAAAGGGACATCAGAATGACTGCAAGCCCCATACCCAACATCCCAGAGGCCGCCCGTCCCCAGGCTCCCACAGAGGAGCAGGATGTTTTCCTGCAGTTCTTAGCTTTCATGGATAACCCAAAGGGGCTGCCAGTGTTTCTGTGCCAGCACAGCCCCTCTGTGAGGTCAGCTTGTCCCTGTGGGGTCTGTCTGGTGCCACATCTCTGGGCCGCCCCATCCCAACGGTGCCCCACGAGGTCCCACCCAGGGTCAGACGGGGTCAAGCACCATCGTTTCTGTGCAGCCATCAATCGGCTCCGAAGGGCTCTCCCAGCACGGGGACGGGCAGCCCCCATATGGGGAGCGTGGGGCTCGGAGAGGCGTGGGAAGCGGGAGGGATTCTGGGCTGGCCCATTGCCCGCGGGAGCCGTGCCAGCACGGCTGGGAGCCGTTAGCAGCCGGCAGCGGGCAACACGCAGGGACCGGTGCCACGGGGACAGCCGCGGGATGACAGCTCGCTCCTTGCCGGCGTCTCTATTGCCGGAACGCTCCGGGTGGCTGCAGGCAGAGCGGCTTTGCGGCCGTCCTGGATGGATGCCGCGCGACGGGGGCACCCGGCGTACAGGAGGAGGGACGGACGGACGGACGGAGGGACACAGCCGGTGTCCCGCGGCTGACACCCGCCCCGGGCACGCAGCCCTAGCGCTGACCGCCGGCCCGGCGCCCGCACCGGGAGCGCCTCGAGAAGCGACGGCCGGGCATCGCCGTCCCGTCCCGGCGCGGTCCGTCGCACCACGGGGCCGCCGCCCGCAGCGCCCGCCGGGCGGTGCCGCTCCGCCACAGCGGAGGGGCCGGGAGCCGCGGGGCTCCCGCAGAAGCCGGGTCATCCCGGGCGGCGGGCAGAGCCGCAGGCCTCGGAGGGCGGAAGGCGAAGGGAGGCCCGGGCCGGGCGGCGGCGGCGGGAGGAGGGCCGGGAGCAGCGGGGAGCGGCCGGGCGGATCTCCGGGCGGACCTGCCGGCAGCTCCCCCCCGCGCTCTCCCCCCGCCCGGCGCCGTTCCCCCCCGCCCGGCCCCACTCACGCTCCCTCGGCGCTGCGGCTGCCCACGATGAAGCCGAACTTATCGACGCGGCGCTCCTCGGGGCCGCCGTTCACCTCCGAGTCGGAGCCCAGCGAGCTGAGCTCGTCGCCGCCCGCCTCCGCCAGGCTTTCGCGGGTGCCCGCCAAACCCCGGGCGCTGCCGGGCGAGCCGGGCCCGCCGCCCCCGCGGCTCTTGGCCATGGCGGCGGCTCAGCGGCGGCGCGGCCGCTCCTCCATGCCGCGGCCACGGCGGCGGCCACGCCCCTCGCCGCCCGCCACGCCCCGGCGCCGCCCCGCCATTGGGTGAGACGAGGGGGAGGAGGCGGGAGAAGCGGCTCGGCCAATCGGAGGGAAGCGCGGACGCGAGGGCCCGCCCACGCGGAGAAGAGATTGGGTGAGAAGTGCGGGGAAGCTGTCAGTCAGAGCGTCGCCCGCCTCCTCCGGGCCCGGTAGTGGCAGAGAGAGGGGCGGGGCATGGGGGGACGGGGGGGGGGGCACAAGAGTGGGATGGGGGCGGTGGGAGCGGGGCGGGGGCACTGGGGTGGGGCAGTGAGAGTGGACTGGAGTGGAAGTGTTAGACATTAGGATGGGACTGGAGGCACTGGGACAGGAGTGTGGGGGGGGAACTGCGTGGTACTGGTGGTACCGGTGGTACTGGTGGTACCTAATGGCACAGACATTGGGGCTGAAGTGGGGGCACTGGAACGAAGCTGAGGGTGCTGAGATTGAGTGTGGGCCACGGGGAGTGCGCGAGGGAGGGGAGGGCTGAGGGCAGGGGGCTGCAAGGGAACTGGAGGCGCTGGGACAGGGCTGGACCCTGGCTGAGCCAACCCTGGTTACACGGGGCCAATGCTGAGCCCACAGGCGCTGCAGTGCCGCCCCATCCTGGGGCACTGGGCCTCCCCTGGATCCGCTCCGGGAGCTCCGGGACCCCACCAGCCCCTGGCCGGGATGGGAGGGCTGTGCTCGCGGCCCCCCAGCACAACCACTGTCCCACCCAGAGTAGCTGCCAGCACCTCGTGCAGGTAGAACTGGCCGGGCCGTGCTAAAAATAAAGCCCAATGGGTGCAGCAGGGCCCAGCCCAGCACTGGGTGACAATGGGGAGCTGCCCCAGCTCATGCTGGGCCACACCTGCAGCCCCCAGCCCTGCAGCCCAACCCTTTTCTCACCATGAGCCAGAGCAGCGCCGCCTCCAACCAGGGCTTGATTTCCTTCTATCAGAAAAAAAAAGAAAAAAAAAAAAAAAAAAAAAAAAAAGGAAAAGCAGAGATTTGTTCATGAGGACCCTTCACAGAGGGGGAGAAATCACCAAAGAACCCAGCACAGAGCTCAGCACATCAACCCCTTTCCAGATTTTTCTGGCACGCTGCACCGCAGGTCCTTCCCACCGAAGTGGCAGGCTGCGATAGCAGTTGTTTTGTAGGCAAGATACACACGGACAGTCTGCTACAACGTTTATCTGTACTATTTAGATTGGCTCGCTGCTGGCAGGGCTCCACGTGAGCTATTTCCAGCGCTTCAGCACTGAGCCTGCGGCGGGTTTTCCTGCCGGAGCACAGCCCTGCCAGGCTCGTAAACGGGGCTTGGTGCTGCTGGAGGCTGGGAATGTCATCCGAGCAGCGGCAGCACGCAGCCCAGCCATCGAGGAAAGCACGGCGGGAGGAGCAGGTTCTTGCACAGCGCCGTTGGCACCAGTTGCCAAAGAGGGAAGAGCTGGGTGACCTTAAATGCAGTCCCATGATGCTCGGGTCCTGTGCGGGATGCAGAAATGAGACTTCTCCATTTTGAAGCTTTCTTTGCAGTTTCTATCAGCTGTGGGAAACACCGCTCGCAAGCTAGCTGCGTGCACGCTGCTTTCAGCAAACCTCCCTCTGTGCTGCAGTGACCCCAAGCTGCATCACCCTGCTTAGTTGTCCCTTAAGGACCGTACCCAACTATTGTCCAGCTTTGAAGTGCAAAGGGAAAATCCTTACATCGCGCCTTCCTGCAGGGCAGCAGCACATCCACCTCCCACCCCAAGAGCATCCTGACTTGTGCTGGTCGTAATTCAGCATCCTGCAGCACTGAGAGGAGCAGGCTGTGTTGGTGTGGACACGTGGGCAGCTGTCAGCTGGGAGCAGAAGCACAGCCACCTGTGTTGGGTTCGTGCCAGGCACCTCTGACAGCACTGTGCTTCCTCGGCTGCCTGGAAGCAGGGAGCGCTGAGCGGGGTGTGGGATGTTGTCTTTTCCCTCCTGCTTCATCACTCTCTCCCCTGAGCACGAAGTAAGGTAAACAGGATATTCCTGTAATGCCTGAGCACCTCCAATAAAAAGAACACCCCTCTCTCCCCCCACCCCAAATAAACAACAACCCATGGCTTCGGATTGTCCCAGAAGAGGAGAGTGCCCAAATCACGGGGCTGCTGGGGCAGCAACAGACAACCAACCTTCCTTGGTTCGGCTACGTGTAGCTTAACTCAGCCTCACTGTGTTTGTGCTGTGTGTATCAAACTGCAGTGCAGCTCTGATCTATTTTCTGGACCTATGGCTCCCCCCGACCAAGAGATGCTAACTGCAGGACAGGAAGGATAAGACACGATTTCCAAGAGAGTTCTCACTGATTAGGCTTCGGCTCAAAATCTTCTCTCTGCACCCATACATGGACACAGACACTGGTCCACACAGCTGTGTTATGCTCAGGAATAACTGTAGCACTAAGGAAATTAACAAAATCCTTTTCTTGCAGCCTATTGTGTGAAATGCAAGCATTTGCTAGAATAAACTCTTTGATTATGAAAGCCAGCATTTCCCCATAAGATATTTAAGACCAGAGTGAACGAAGTCCATCCAAAAAGCCTAAATCCCAAAGAATGAGAGCTGCCACAAACAGGATCCTGCACTGAGATGCACGTTTATTAAAACAAATCACAGGCTGTACAGAACAAGCATGAAGCTGCTTAGCATGCAGCCCCAGATCTCCTTTATCACAATGGAGAGCCATGCAGACTCACACTGGGAGGATAAAACTCCAAGTCAGGGTCAGTGCGAGAGGCTCTTGCAGATAGATATGAGACAGAAAGAACAAAGAGCTTACTAAGTATATAAAGAAAGAAATTTTCAATTAGGGAAAAAAAAAAGGTTAAGTGAAGCAGCAAATACTGCAGTCAGACAGATGATGTTCTTGGTCAGAAAATCCCTCAAATAAAGATGGATCCAGACTAAGCTGGGCATGACCTCAATGTTGCTTCACTAGGAAATTCACTGTAGAGACAGCAAACCTGGACAACATCATTCTAGCTAAGCACTGATCACTAACAGACTGCTGCAGCTACAAACTAGCTCACTACATGTACACAGCTTTCAGGGCTCTCTCAGCTTCCCCTTCTTATCAGCAACCCAGGCATGGGTTCGTTGTCTCCCTTTCTAATCTAGAGGTGGTAGGCAGTCTACAGCTTGTCACAGCAGCCCCTAAGAGGCTGGAAGATTTGAATGGCTGGGGTTACACAAGTGGCAAAGCAGCCCTGTTACATCTCTGGACTCCAGAGCTCCTATTTCTTTCTGCCTCCTCTTTCTTTGAGTGCCAGGTGAATCAGAGAGCCACTTGTCATGTTGTAATAAGCCAGGGAATTGGAATCCTTGATGAAGATGCCCTGTGGGGAAGACAAAAAAAGAGACACAGTCACAGTAGAAATGTTAATGGCCCGTTCCCACAAAGCCACACACAGACAAAGCCTTCCTAACACTACTCTCAAAACAGGGTGATGACAAGAGTGCTGCAGGCTTCGAAAAAACTTGGAGAGATCCCAGTGTCTCAAAACTGGCACTGGAAGAGGTAGGTATGCTGTAGATTACAGAAGAGCATAGCCAGACGATACACAATTGCTCTCTACAAACAGACAGATAAAATCAGTCACAAATGAAGCTATTTAGATCCCCACCTCCCCTTTTTTGTTCTTCACAAAATTAGTTAAGCTTTACTTCTTGCTAAGGGTTAACATTATCTCCCCATAGACTAATTCCAAAGGAGGTAAGAGCTCAAAGTTCACTGCTTAGGCAGCAGGTTGAGCTGTGCACGTGCATGACTAAAAACAAATTACTAAAAAGGAGCAATGCCCATCTAAAAGTACCAGACTCAAGAAATTGCCTCCCTTCACTGTTTCAGAGCTCCCAGGGTTTCAGTGTACTGTTGCTCACCTCTTGAGCTCATGACAAAACAAGGGTAAGCTGCTGTATTTAAAAGCAAACAAACTCCAACCAAGAAGTCCTTCCACAAAATAGGCTGAATTTCAGCGAATGCCATCAAGACTTGAGGCCTCATCTTTACCAGTGACAAAGTGAAGTTGCACTGATGCCACTATTAGAAGCCTGTCCTGCACCACCAGTGCACAGTAATCCAACAGTGTGCTGCATGGGCAAAAAAATCCATTCCCTCTGCTGTTTCCTGTATCTAAGTGGTACAATCTTTTCTTTTTTTTAAATAAGTCCATTTTAGTGTGAGAAAACACTGTAATACAAATAGTGTTGCAGGGCTTATACCCACCTCATACTGCAGCTTCTGTTTCCCAGCTGGCATCCCTGTGGCCTCATGGATCTTAACCTTTATAACAGAAACCTAGGAAAAAACAAAAACCTTGTTCAGACCTTTTCCTTCTATACAGATGGCCAACACTGAGACCTCTACCACACAACCCTGTCTGGCAAGAAGCTACAGTGTGGAAAACATCCAGAATTTTATAGCTCCTGTCATGCAGGTCAACCGCTGCTCTCAACATGGAAACACTCCACAAGAACACAGCAAGGGGCAAAGGCTGGGTTAATAAGCTACATACCTGGTCTGAAAGTGGCAGAGTGAACACCAGCACTTGGCCATTCAGCTTCCATTCAGTCTTGTCCTGCATGTTGGGGACCTGGACTTTGACTGTGACTGGGCCCTAAGGGAAATAATGATAAGGTCTCTCTCAGGCAAGGAATCTCAGGACTGTGATAAGAGCAGCAGACAAAGTATTTATAGACCTTCCCAATACTAACCACATATCTTCAATTCCCAGTGAATACAGAAATGTTATTTGTCTCAATTCTGAGAAAGTCACTTCACTGTTACCATAACAAAACCTTAATTTGGATTTCTCCCATTAGTCTCCCTTTTGTGGGCTGCTCACCATGCATCACAGATAGAGTATTTTGGAGTGAAAGTACACAGTATTGAAGAAATGGCTTCATAATGCAAACAAATGTCCAGGAGAACAGCACTCCCTTCCTTAAGGGCCTAAGACCCAGCCCAGCATGATGCTGTTACTCAGAAAGAAATTCAGTCTAACATTTCAATCATGTTATGGAAGACCTTACATTGCCATACTACCATGTTGACAATGATATATTAAATCTCCTTGCACCTCCAGCTTAGCAGTCTTCTACTTAAAAGCTTATCAGCATTATCTCTTCTTTACATTACTGTAACCCTACATCTCACTGCCCTTAATTACAGAAGAGCACCATCTGTGTGCAGCACTACATTGCTCCTTCTAGTAAAATACAGGGCTGTTCAGTTTACTCAGGTATGACAGTAGAAGGGAGCCATCTCAGCAAGTTACTTTCTGTTGAAATACTTGCACATCAGCTCCCCTCTGTGTTCTCAATGGACTTTACAACCCCTCTGAGCACAGGAGGATGGATGAACAGCCCAGCAGGGCCAGGACTCCAGTTCTCAACAAGCAGAGTTCACACACATACCTTGTTCCTGCGCAGAAACTCCTCCTCTGGAATCAAGCTGTCCTCACTCTTCAGTTTCTTTGAAACTGGCTCATCCTCCATAGGTGGTGGTGGGTGAACGGGAGGCATTGGTGCTGGGGAAGGAACTGGAGCCACTGGAGGTGCTGGAACAAATGCTGGAATGGGATGAGAGAAAGCACAACACACAGTCATCCACTGAGAATACAGCAGATACTCCTTTACACGAGCTCTTTTAGCAAGCTAATAAAGACTGAAAATAAATGCCACCATTCATGCAAAAAGTTAATACAGCCAACAGTACCATGCAAACTTCAAACATCTTCCACAATGGGAAAGAGTTCAGGAAAAATCAACAAGCAGAATGGGAGCTTCCTGCAGATCTTGCAAAAAAGAAAATGCTCTGAATTTAGCTAGAGCAGTGCCAGCACCTCAATTTAAATAAAAAGGAAAAGGAAAAAAAAACAAACAAGACAGAAGTGTTTTCATGTTGTGCTTCTTAATTTAAAACCACAATGCTATGAAGCCACTACAAGGAACAGAGCCAGAGCCAGAGCCAGATAACAGCTTTTCCTCTGGCAGCTGCAACTTCCCTAACAAACTGTAACACTCAGCAAGGTGCTGGCAGATCCACTTCACTCTGGTTCAACTTGGAAAGTTGCATGGATTTGTAGTGTTCACCCAGTCAGGCTCCCAGAGACACCAACGAGACTGAACTCCCATGCTGGAGCAGATGACTTGATCCCAGAAGCCAGACCACCATTTATGTCACAATAAACATTAAAAAAAAAAAAAATACTCTTAAAGAAGAGATTTATACTTTTTCAGTGCCAATTATACACCATTATTACAGACAAAGAGGGAAAAAGGAATGAAGCCTCAAACCCACACTAGACAGGAATTGACTGACAATTAACTGGAAAAAGCTGAAGTCACTGACCTGTTGGTACTATCATGGGAGGTGGGCGAGGGCTCATGATGGGAGGAGCAGATGGTGGCATGGGGACAACATTGATCCGTGGGGTGTGGATTATTGGAGGCATGGGGGTGGCTATGACAGACCCTGGAGGTAAACGGACCACAGAGGTCATCGGGGGACGAGGCATGACAGGAACTGCAGAAACAACAGCAGCACGAACAGGAGGAGGCATCTGCAGAGAGGAGGTCATTTTTTCTTAGCAGGTGCGTGCAGGAATGAGCATCCCAGTGCTGCCCACAGTTCTGATTAAATTAAAATCACCAGGGCAACACAGCGAGGATTTCTGCTGGGCAAAGACCTGCTGGGAGCCTTAACAAGCCCACCGTATGGCAATCTGAGCTTCCTGCAAACAGGCACAGAACCTCATTAACACATCAAGCAGTTCTTCCTTCCCTCTCCACTCAGGGACTGTGAGACATGTGGTGACCTTAGAAAAGGAGTAAGCAAAGCTCTTACTCCAGGAGAACATGGGCAGGGAGTCATTTGTGAACATTTCTTACTTGCCACTTTGTAGTTTTTCCACATCATGTCTTAGTTTTTTTTAATGTTTAAAAAAAAAGAGGTCCCAAGCCATTCGTTTGTTAGCCATACTTTCCTCTCCCCCAAGGCATCACCACCCAGGCTCTTCCTCTGTGCAGCCCATCGAGTCTTCTTGATACAGCTTTAAGGATTAAAAACTCCACCTATACCTTATTTTCAGTTTTTAACTGCAAGTTCAATAGGGATGTTCGGAAGGTTTAAGAGCAGTTTGGAATGCTAACTTCTCTCAAAATCTGTTTCTAGCCAGTGCCCTGCTATAACCCTGGAGCTTTGCCAGGACTCCCTTCCAATTATCCATGGTCACAGCTGCTTTTCTTATGGAAGCCCCAGCACTTACTGTGGGTGGACGAGGCACAGAAGTGATAGGCTGAGCACTCGGAGGGGGATTTGATGCTGATGAAGGAGGGGGTGGCTGGGGCATTTCATTGGGTTTGCTGGGACCAATCTTCTCCTTGCTGTCATCTTCTGGCACCAGTCCCTTGGCCTTATGGATAGCTTCAATTTGCTCTTGAAGAGTAATATTGGCCTGAGCAGCCTGTTGTGTGCGGGCCATGCTGCCTGAGTGGCCATCCCAGGTCACCTGTCAGCATAAAAAGACATCAGAGCAACCCCAGCCTGGACAGACTATGATAAGAACTACAGACAGATTAGGACAGTAGTTTTACAACAGTGACAAGATCAAAAAGAATCCTGAGCATTCACAATGCTAAAAGAACCTATTAAAGCAGTTTCCACTCTACCTTTTCCTCTGGTTTCTGAATTTCCTCTTCACCAATCTTCTTACCAATGGCAGTTTCTTCCACACCAAAGATATCGGTACGGCGCTCTGCCAGCTGCTTCAAGCTGCTTTCGATATCCAAACCTGGAAGCAAGAAGAAATCCTTCCACTAAGTGAATAAAAAGAGACTTCGCCCTTGATCAAATGATCTTTAAAACTACTTGCTACCTAATGGCCTAGACCTGCTCTTTTCAGAAAGGGACTGCAACTGACAACTGGCCAGCAGCAGCTAGCGCTCTCTGCCTTTATCTTTGCAGAAGGGCTTCAATGTACTAGCAACAAAAGTATCAGCATAATCAGAACACTAAGGACGTAAGACAGAAAGCTACAAGTAAGACAGCCCCTATCAGCGGGAACCTGGGGGAGCGGAGACACGCTAAAATGTTCACCAAAGGAATTCAGGAAGAGGAACTTGCAAGCCTTGTCAGACGCACAAGCTGACCTGGGGCATAGACCTCATCGTCGCTCTGTTTTTCACGGATGGAGCGATCGCGCTGCTCCAGCCACCGAGGATCCAGCAGACCAATCCTCATGTGCTCTTGCATTTTACTGGCAGGAATTTTCTCCCCAGTGATGGGGGAAACAAGATACTCATCTGGAGCTGGGGCAGGCGGTAACGGTTTTGAAGCTGGAAGAACAAAGCCACACTGTTAAAAGCACACCACCAGAGGATGCAGCCTAGAAACAGCTTTGTGATTATTCATTAAGAAATACAGCTGATCTTTGCCAGCTTGATTTACCTTTGGGATCGTAGTCTTTCCGCACAATGACCTGATCTGGTGTGGGAGGAAGAGGTGGTGGCATTGGGGTTTCTGGAGGAGGAGGAACTTTCTGACTTTCATCTTCATCATCTGAGCCCTTATTTAAAGAAAGAAAATCAAAACCGTGCTCCAGTAGTCAAATACTCCCACAGAAGACTTTAGAGAGGCTTAAAAAAATCCAATGCAAAACTACAAGGACTGATTATGCACCTTCAAAGTAACTGAGCTATTTTGCCTCTCGACACCTCTACTACAGTGCTTCCTTTGGGTAATCATGAATTCAAAAATTAAGCAGACCCAAAAAAGGAAGCAAGTAAGCCTCAGCTTCCATATTACCGCAGCATGGCAAGCCAGGGCTTACAGTTAGCCTTGATGATCTTGTTTCTTGCTAACAGAAAAACTGCTTATATGCAGTGGTTAAAAGGAACAGTCTAAAATGAGTCATCTTTTCAACATTCCAGACCCTAGGGTGTGAGAAAAGTTCAGAAGGCTGGATGACAGAAATAAACTCACGTCAATTCACTGGGTGACTGACTTCCCAAGATTCATCTTGTAAATTGTATCACCACAGAAAATATTGGAATATGGAATATTTAATATTTCAGCAGAAACAGGTTGAAATTCAATCAGAAGAAAGGAAATCTCATTCCCTCAATATACTGAGAAATGTACTATAATGAAGACCATAATAAACCCCACGCAAATCTCACAGGGCAAGAATAATGCCAATCCTGTTGGCTACCTACCTCATCCATATCCTGCACCTGCGTGTCTTGATCCAGCTGAGTCGAAGGCTCATCTGTTTTCTCTTGTTTTTCATCTTCTTCATCTGACTCCACCTCCATCTCTACCTCCTCACTTTCCCCAAACTTCTCATAGCGCTCCTGGATGAGGATTCGAGCTCCCAGCTCTTCTGGAGTGGTGGGAGGTGGGAAATTCCCTATAGTGCAAAAAAAACACAGCTCTTGTTTCTTGATCCCATTTGATTGCACAATGGGAAGACCAAAATACCAGTTTTTTGAGAAAGTGAGAAAATTTTTCTACAAAACAGGGGTAACAAAAGCTTATGCAAGCTAAGGTATATGCTCATTCTGTTTTGAACTCCATCATGACCAACATTGTAACAGCACCTGGAGATGAAGATACTTAAAGGTGAAAGCACCACCAGAAAGTGGGACAAGTTTTGCTGTCTGGTTTTGAGACAGAAAAGCAGACACTGCCAGAGAACACTACTTGATTCCAAAAAGAAAAAATCCAGCTCTACCCCATTATTAGGAAGCTTTCCTTTTGATTGTGAAGGCTGTACAGCTGTAAAACCCCAGGTCTTCCTAAAACCAACACCATACTCAGAGGAAGTACAGTTTCATGAGGTTACAATGCCTCTCTTCAGTACCTTGTTCATTGGGCTGAAAGTCCACTGTTTCCACAACCACAAAGTCATGCCAATCAATCTGCGCATAAGCAACACGTTCCTTCTCCTTCTCTTCCTCTTCCTTCTTTCTCTCTCGCTCCTGGAACTTTGCCCACTCCACTCTGTAATACACCTGGTACAAGCACACTCAGAGTTAGCACCAAATGTCACACCAAAAATACGTAATAATAATCTCTACAGTGTCTAAAATTTATCCTAAGAGCCCCCTCAATTTATACAAGGACAGCTCTAGAGGCCAGGAGGGGCAAAGAAATAACTGTGATTTATCTAGAAGCTCTGGGTTTGCCTACTGAAAGAGTACTGCACCAGCCTCATAAAGTGGCTTTCTAAAACTGGAACTGTGGACCTCCTGAGCCAAGACCAAGACAGATATGACACATTAGGTCCTGCTGAAGATTCACAGCAAGGAATTCATAGACAACAAATTAGGTGTATAAGAGACAGAATTCAACACACAAATGAAGTGCTTCAGCAATTTTTAGAGTTATTCATGTAATACCTGATCTAGGACTTCTTTGGGATTTTCAGCCTCCTTCTTGAGCTTGATGAGTAAGCCTTTCGGTGGGATCAAGATCTGAAACACATTTTGCAGGACAGTTCATGACTACTTCTTGCCAAAATCTTAAAACTAATTATTTTCCTTCCACAATAATAACATCAGTAGAGAACTCTGTGGCTATATCCTGCCTCTCCAGTCTATCCAATCATCGCACTTGCAGTTAAACTACTCACTCGTGCTCTATCTACACTCAGTACTTTAAAAAATGCCACTTTTTGAATTTATTTATATTGCTTTAGTGTTTGATATTCTTAAGTAACAACCCAGAGCGTTCAGCGCTGCATGCTGCCAACCAGTTGCAAGAGATCCACCCTTTTTAAAGGGCAATTTTAAGGGACTCCTAGACCTGTATGTATTTCTAGCCCGGCTGTTTTTTAGGACATCAGTAGTCTCCAAAATCGAGAGTGCTGCTGAGGAAATCAACTTGACAGGTGCACTGCCATGAGTACCTTTGTGTACTGTTCAACCAGCTTTGTGAAGTAGTTAAAGAGACTGTGCTGCGGGCGAAGGAAGTCAAACTGGTAGTTCCTCTGTTCCTTCTGCATCAGCTGAGTCAGGAACTGCCTCCCGTTCCGAGCCACGAACTGCGCTGTCAGCTTCACCACATCCAAATCAAAGGCAGAAATCGAGGGTGGATCTGCGATGAACTCAAACTCTGGAGGTGGCTCTTTTGGAACAACCGTCTCCTGGATCACCTGGGCCTGCACCTACAGAGCAGAATGGAGACTGCTCAGTGACTGCAATCAAGAAGTTGGTACTGAACACTCAAGAGGGCTCATTTTCCCTTCAGCCATTGAAGGAAAACAACATTAATCTAGATATTCTGGCAACTGCAAGGACTGGAAGAAAAGCAGTAATGCTAGGTTTATCTCTGCAGTTGGGTATACTTTACAACAAACACTGTTCCCACAGCTAATGACACTGCAAGCTATCAGGACTTCACTACAATCCTCCAGTGATTACCAGTCCTTCAGTCAATACCACACAGCATAAGGTCATGCAAAGAATGTAAAAGGCTCAGTCAGCATCCTTTTTCTACTCGGTATCTATGAAGACAACTAAGCAAGATTAGCAACATTCTGTACACATTTTCACAAGATGATTCTTCTGGCAGGAAAGTACAAGAAAACAAAACAGATGTACATCTCTAAGACAGTATGTGCAACGTGCCCAAACTGAACTCCAAAGGATATTTAAGGATTGTGTGTGGCAGTCCTAAATACAAACATTCCAGGTGAACACTAAGTCTTAAGTACCATACAAGTCAATGCATAACTAAATATAATTAAAATGCACTAGGTAATACCATTTATTGATCTTTCACACAACTTTTTAGTTACCATCAACCAGGGGATGGACATCTGCATCAAAACAAAGTCCCAGATGTTAAATTTCATGCCTGTGAGTTGTCCTCTACTGCAACCATTGATAAATTAAGTCCTTCCTTCACGCTGTCTTTCTGCTTTCATCATTCTGCCTAGCATCACGATGTGAGAAACAATCAGTGAGAAGCAATCAAAGTGAAAAGGAACACTTACCTTCTGTGGAAGCTGCTGCTGAGCAGTTTGCTGCTGTTGCATGACCTTGGGAATAGCAGCTGAGGGCTCCTGTGCTTTGCCCTCCTTGAACTCGCTGACTTTGTGCCGGTAGTATGCATGGTAAGGATCGTTGGGATTCAAGAAATTGAACTTAGGGTTATTTATTTCATTCTGACGAATTCGAGCTTCAAATTCTGGACCATTTCTGCAGGGTGGAAAAATAAGTTTAGATAACGGGTATCAACTCAAGCATAAAAGCCCATTTGTTTCCTAGCAAGCTGCATTCATGCATCTGCCTCTCAGCAGACAAGTTTCTCTCCTGTGTGGAAGAAGTTTACCTCTCCCTACCTCTAAGTAACTCACACCCAACACAGCAGCCAGTCACACACACACCAGTTATGTGTACATGACCTAATTTAATCTTTAGCATTTCACAGCAAATATTTCTTAGGACAGTTAAAAGAATTTCCCATTTCACTGGCTACACTCAAATCAAACATCACTGGATGGATGACGTGATTTAATAGAAGATATTTATGAGTTTCTTACTAGATTACCAAGCTTTTAAGACTAGTTTCCTTTCAAGAAAGTTCATCTAAGGAAAAGGTAGGTGATCATCAGCCTGCTCAGAGATGGACCACACTGGAGAGCTCCACTGCTGCATTTAGGAGAGCCAGTTCTAGCTCCTCTACGCCCACCTGAAGTTAACAGCTGCTTATTTTCTGAGGGGAGATTAAGAAAGTTAAAAGCTTGCTGCAGCATGCTGCCCTTCATACCCTCTGGCCCTGTTTAGGCACTAAGTCTCTCCTAAATGAGGGTGCCTCTACAATAGCAGAGAATAAACAAAGTTCCTTCCTTATCTTCAAAGCAAGCTCAAGCTCTTCAGCAGCATTTTAGAGATCAGTTATACAGCAAGTGTCTTTGACCAGACCATCATTTAGTAATTGCCTTAAACCAGCAGATCCATTTTAACAATGTGGAAGCAGACAGCGTCCAGCCTGCCTGGATGCCATGCAGAATTCACATAGCCAGCTGAGGAATTTACTTCCTGTGCTATTTGTACTCTGCCAGAAAGACCACGATCCAGTCCCTTGACCCACAAGCAGCATTAAGACAGCCAGAAATACTTCACCATTTTAAGAACACAGAAGACGGCCATGCTAACACCAGCAGCTTGTGTTTACATGTTGGAAACAGGAGGAAAAAGCCCAAATGAGTAAAACATATCAAACTTTCAGGCTTCTCCCCTACCTGTGACATCTATACTTGTGATAATCAACCTGCTGCCGCACTCAACAAAGGAAAATATGCCACGCACATCACAGCCAGTTTGCCTACCCTGACCTCTCCCTGGGAACACGCACTTCTATCTCCTTGGCTATAGAGGGGGAGCTGAGACAGTGTGCCCCAGAGGCTGGCACACCTTATGGACCTGTAGGCAAACAGGGATGGGACTGAGCCTTGGGGTTCAACAAGGAATCCAGTATACCCTAAAAAGAGAGGTAATTGCCTACACATTGTAAAACAGAGTGAAAACAAATTAATGATTCCTGTTGGCTCAGTCATTCAGTGAAGTGCTAGTAACAAGGCTTCCTTTCCACCTGGGACTCTGTTTGTCCTTCAGGTCATTTCAAAAAGAATTTATTCACTACCACAGCTTTTCTAGCAAAGCACATGTCATATCTCTAAGAAGACAATCGCTGCCTCTTTTCTACAATCTCACTGATAAAAATTCAATCCTTAGAAACCTCTATGGAACACTGTGGGACTGTGACCACTTTCAGCTTCTGGAGACAAACAGGCAGTAGCACTGGGAGGTGAGAGGCAGAAAAATCCCACAGAAGACAAGACAACCCTCATGCTGTTTACCTGGCTACGAAGCTGGCAGTCTTGTCAACAATATTCCTGACCTCAGGAGGAGGATAAATAATTCCCACCACAGGCTTGGCTGGTGCTGCTTCCTCTTTTGGCTCCTCTTCTGGCTGCAATAAGAACATTTTTCTTACAGTCTTCTGTACAGTTACCTCTTAAGTAGCAAGAATATTCCTGTGCCACCATCTCATCATCTCTGGAAGATACCTTTCACTCTGCAATATTTGCAACTAGTCAAGACAGTAAATTCAAACAGCCTAAATCTAACCTGGTAACAAGAAAAGGAACTACAAACAATCTCAAATATCACATTATACATCAGCATCAGAGTGTGAAAGCACAGCCTGGTAGTCTCCAAACTTAGACTGAGTTTATTTTCAGTGAGTTGAGTTGTAAAATTCACTTCCCTCCCTCTGTTTCCTCATCTGCACCTGGAGTAACAGTCCTCAGGTACCTCAGTAAGTTATTATGAAATACCATGCTGAAGGAGCGCTCTGTAAGAATTAAGTACTTCAGATACCAACTCCTGCAGTGGACAGGACTGCCTATTCTCCTCAGTCCCCAAACCATTGAATTTTCCTGGCACCAAGATATGGTTTAACAATCTGAACCTGCAGTCTTGCAAGGCAGCAGCACTCCCCAGCTTCCCACACAGGGAGATGGTGTTTGTCAGCCTGTCAAGGGCACCTGCTGCGGGGGCTGCTGCAGCGAGGCAAGCAGGAAGGCTGTCCCATGGGAACCAAACAACTCTTCCCAGTGTTTCTGCTCTTTCAGCTTCAATCCAGGGCAAGTTTATAGATGCTGAGCCAAGATGTAGCAAAACATGCTTATAACACCACACCTAGGAATATTTCAGCACTGCTGGACAGCTCTGGAACTTATGGGCATTGCAGGTTGGATATCTGGAGAAATTTATTTTCAGAAAGAGCAGTGCTGCATTGGCACAGCTGCCCAGGGAATGGTGGAGTCACTGCCCCTGGAAGCTTTCAAGAAATGTGTGGATGTGGCACGGAGGGATGTGGTCAGTGGGCACAGTGGGGTGGGGTGACAACTGGACTAGATGATCTCAGTGGTCTTTTCCAACCTTAATGATTGTACGATTCCTAATGGTCTGCAGGGTTACCAGAAAGGGGAATCTAAGCAGTCAAGCCAACATTAAATAACGCACAGTTTCCCATCCTACTAAGGCTGCATTAAAGACTTTTTCATAGCTGAGAAGAGCTCAGCAGGGTATTTTCCTCTCTGCAGTTGTGGGTGGACCTGAACCACAGCCCCTGAGGGCAGCTTTGCCTTTCAGTGCAGCAAGCTGCAGTTCTTCACGGGATTCTGACGGTGTCTCCCTTCCCTCACAGCACAGCTTTCACAGAACAGACACACGGGACACCTTTACAATCACTAAAAGCCTGTTAGGTTGTTACCACTTGTCAATCCGTGAAAGCTGCTAGAGATAAACTTTTAATCAGGCTGGATATTAGGAAATATTTCTTCTCCAAATGAGTGGTGCTACAGTAGCACAGCTACCCACGGAGTGGTGGGGTCACCACCCCTGCAGGTGTTCCAGAACTGTGAAGATGTGGCACTGAGGGATGCGGGCAGTGGGCACAGCGGGGGTGGGCTGGGGTTGGACCTGGGGATCCAAGCGATCTTTTCCAACCTTAATCATCTACGAAGCAAGTTAAGAGAAAGGCACAACGATCCCTTTCAGCCCTCATTCCCATTCCCTCCAAGCAACGAAAGACACAGGGATGTCAGGTCACCCAGCGCCGTGCCGCCCCACCGCAGAGCTGCGGGCAGCCGGAAGGCCGAGGGACAGGGGCGCGCTGGGGGGGACAGGGTCGCGCTGGGAGGGGGCAGGGCCGCGCTGGGAGGGGGGGGCAGGGCCGCCGCTGCAGGCCTCGCAAACGCCGCCCGCGCCATGCACGGGCCCGGAGCCTCGCGGCCGCCCCTCAACGCGTCTCCTACCGGTTTGCTCTCCGCGGGAGGCGCTGGCTGCGCCGGAGGCCCGGCCTGCACGGGTCCGGCCGGCATGGCGCTGCTCGGGATCGCTCAGTGAAGGCCGCAAAGAAAGGGGCAGCGCCGCTGACAAAATGGCGGCCGGGCACCTCGAACTGCGCATGCACGCCGGAAGTGACGCGATACGCCGTGACAGGAAGGGGCGGGCGGATGGGCGGCGCGCGTGCGCCGAAGGTTGTTCCGCTCGTGCACGTGGGGCGGAGGGGCAGCGGGCGGAGCTGCGCATCGCGGGGCGGGGCGTTGCCATGGCAGCGGGTGCGGCGCCGCGGCCTAAGCCCAGCCGCCGGCCCTACAGCCTCGCCTGTCCCCGCTCGGCCCCTTCCGGCGCCCCAGCTCCCTCAGTGCCCCCACCGCTGCTGTTTGCCCTCCGCAGGCGCCCCTCACCCCAAATCTTCCAGCCTTGGGCACGCAGCACCTGTCCCCTCCATTCCCCTGGCAGCCCTTTGGTGTCACCCGCGATCCATTCCTAGCACTGCCTGCCTTTGCCCCACGGAGACTGTCCATCCATCTGTCCATCTGTCCGTCCGCCCAGCCTGCAGCATGGCGCACCTCCTGGGTCACCCCGGCTGCATGGCGAGCCTGCAGGCCGACCTGAGAGACCTGCAGGGAGCCATCGCCGACGTCTCCTCCCGCACCGGCCCCGCACGCTTCCCCTCCTGGAAGTTCCCCAACAAAGTGTCCTGTGAGCTGGATCTGCTGGTGTTGCTGGAGAAGTACAGCCACGCCGAGGGCGACCCCGAGTTCAGCCAGCACGCACACGTGGTGCTGCTGGAGCTGGTGATAGACAGGTGAGCGGGCAGAGCACTGTGCAAAAAGCGGCTGGGGCACAGCGGCTCCTTCCCCATGGAGGGAAGGTGTCTGGCCTGTCTGATGCGGACAAGTGCCTTGGGCAGTGGGCTGGAACTGGGTGGTCTTTGAGGTCAAAGAATCATAAAATCATCGGAAGGTCAGCTGGTCCAACTCCCCGCAGTGAACAGGGACACCCACAGCTAGATCAGGGTGCTCAGAGCCCTGTCCAGCCTGGCCTTGAATGTCTCGATCCCTTGGAGCATTTTTCTGGCCCTCCTCTGGCCGTGGTCCAACAGCTCCATGTCTCTCCTGCACTCAGCACTCCCCATCTGGACGCAGCACTGCAGGTGAGGTCTCACAGCACACAGCAGAGGGGCAGATTGCTGGCTGCACTGATTTGGATGCAGCCCAGGATATGGTTGGCATTTCAGGCTGTGAGGGCACAGTGCTGGCTGATGCCCAGCTGCCATCCACCAGTACCCCCAGGTCATTTTGGTAGGGCTGTGCTCAATTCTTTTGTCCCCCAGCTTGTATTGATTGCGGGGGTCCCCTCCAACTCAAGCTATTCTATGATTCTATGAAAACAACTCAATTTTAAAGATGAGCCATGCCCTCAGAGCTGTCCCTGGATGCCTGGTCCTAACAATACGGGTTCAGTAACAGCAGTGAGTGCCCCACATCTTTGCAGGGAGTCTAACTGCAGCCCCTTGGAGCTACATCCTGGTGCTGCCGGGGGATTTAATCCTTCCTGGTTTTGTTCCAGGCCCGAGGGTTACACATATACTGAAATCCAACCTCCTTTGCTGCCGTGCTGGTTTTTCAGGCTCACTGCTTTGTTAAATGCCAAGGGCCCTCTTCCCGTTACAAATATTTTATTCCTCTAAGCTGTGTTTCATTTCCACAAAGGCTGCTGCTGCTGCTTCAGAGCTTCACGGGCTATGCAGAAAACCTGCTCAGTGAGCGAGCTGTGCCCCCAGCGGAGGCAGTGGGACCATGCATGTCGGCGGGGCTGACGGTGAGGAGGTACTGGCACAGCATGCTGCGACTGGGGGCCTGCTACCAGCAGCTTCAGACTGAGGTGGGACATACAGGGGTGCGCGGGCACTTGGAGCCAAGCTCAGGGCTCCCAGCAATGGCTCAACAGCCACACAGTTTGGAAGATATGCCAGGCATGCCCATGGCACGGGGCTGATGTTGCAGTCTTTCTCCAAGATGCCATGGCACATGTGGTGGCTGCTCCAGATGCACTCCCTGACTGTGACCTCCAGGCTTCCACCAGGATTTTGGGACTGGGGAACCTGGCTGCTCTTATTGCTTGGAAAAAATATTCTCACCTTACCAATGTGCTACCTCTGTGGCTCTGCTGACCCACACTGTGTGGGGCTGAGCTGGCCTAAATCAGTGAAGTGATTTGTGGTAAAAATGCCATGCCCCTCCCCTATATTTTATTTTCAAAATGATGCCTCTTGTGGCATAGTGTCAGAACAATTTATTTCACATAGCCAGGAGACAGTACAGTGAGGTGTGACAGAAGGGAAAATAACGAAAACAAGAGCCAGGGAGGAAGTTCTGCTGCAGAAGTTTTGTGAAACCACAGCTCTGCTATCTAGCAGGCAGTGACCAAAAAGCTACTTGGGAGCTTGAGAAATTCAGTTCCCTTGTGTCAGGCAGAACCAACGGTAACCCATGCTGTGTGTAAACATCATTTTGCTTACAGGCCACCTGCTTTCATGGTAACATAATAAATAGTGAACCCTGAGCACTTGGTAGATCTGTACTCCAGCAAGTTCTGAGAATGCTTGCTCTGACCTTGTAGCTTCTTGGCTGCACTGATGTCCTGTCCCCATCCTTCATACCTCCGCATTCAGCTCTCCTAAATTGTTTGCTGATGATGAGGTTCAGCCTGGGCTCTATGTTTGTGTCCTGTGCTCTTTTCACCAGAAGAAGACTTGCAGGAAGGATATCGCTGCACTGCAATCCACCTCTGAGGCTGAGAGAACTGCAAAGGAATGCTTGAAGAACTGCTTGCCATCTACTTCAGAGCCTAGCACACCCCCAGGTGCTGCCCAGCCCAGCTCCCTGTGGCAGGCCGTCAGCAACACCTCAGGCAGCTCCCAGCCCAGGTCTGCCTGCAGCACTGCTGAGCGCAGCCTCAGCATCCACATACAGGCAGCAGAGCCTCCAGCACCCTGTGACACCTGTGACAGCTTCCAGGCTGGCTTTCAAGAGGTCAGCAAAGCCATCATCAGCATCTGCCAGAGCCAGAACATCCCCTCAGCTCTTAGCAGGTTTCAGGAGGTGGTGGAGGGCACTGAGGAGAGAAAGACCCTCTCTGCAACTGATGTGAGCTACTGGGTCTCGGAGCAAAGCGAAGACCTCTCATGCATCAACAAACACCTCCACACACTGCTGGAGCAGCTGAACCTTATGAAGTCTGAGTTGGCAGAGTCAAAGAAGGAGAAGGATGAGCTGCAGAAGCAGGTGGAGGACTTTGCTCAGCTGCTTCAGGTGGAAAAGGAGACCCAAGCACGGCAGAAGAAGGAGGCAGAACAGAGCCTAGAAGTGAAGAACAAAGAGCATTTGGAGGCTGTAGCCAGGCTGGAGCAGGACAAGGATGATCTACGGAGAGGTACAGTGCTGTCTGCTGTCCCCTGCACCTCCTCCCAGGCCTGGGGGTATTTGCAGAAGGAGGCAGCCTGCAGTCAAATCTTGGTTCCACCACCATGAGCAGGGCTTTGGCCACTAGTTTTGCTAGGTCCTGCATCAGAGGTGAGAAAACGCTCCCTGTAGGATCATTACATAGTTTTCAGATGTCTTACATGGCTGAGGAATGAGCCATGCTGTGGGTTTACCTGGCCATACCTGCCTTTTATCCATGCATTGACAGCAGCTCCTGGAGTAGATGACGGCTGCTCCACTGGTTTCACTGCCTTTCCTGATGCCCTCATCATCTCCCAGCTTCTTCTTCTGCTTCTCTATTCCCATCATCTCATTTTCCACCACAGCAAGCTCCACATGCTCTCTGTGTCCCATCTCTGCAGTATCTCTCATGCTGGCAGCTGTTCCCTGCTGTGAGGCTAACCCCCAGCAGTGGGAGCTGCTTGCCCTCATCATCTCACTGCCTCCTCTCTGCTGAAGCACAGCATTATAGAATTACTGCGCTTAAAAATGCTTTGGCAAACTTGTTTGCTGCCTCTTTGTATTAATTTCTTTGAGGAGCTGTTTAATGTTTAGTAGTCTTTTTTGCTGATTTAGGAGCTGCTCTGCTGGAAGAGCAAATCTCTGCCCTAAAGGAAGCACTGGCCACAAAGCAGACTGCTGTGCAGGAGCTGGGTAAGGACCTGGGGTGCTCATCCAGCTGGCACATCCCTCCCTGAGTCTGGCTCTGATTGTGCACGTGTTTTTCACCCATGTACCTCCTGGCTCTCCCAGAGTCTGTTGGGGTTAGACCTAGTGGGAATGGAAAGATGACATGACCTCCTCATTGCAGTGCCAGGGTGGGTTGGTACTGGTGCTGGCTGAGATTTGGGGTTCCCTGGGACAGCAAGAGCCCTGCTGCCAGCCCTCGCCAGCACTTGCAGAGGCTGTAGGACCCCTAAAGACACCTCCTGGCTTGGGAGCATCTCCCTGTCCTGCCCAGCCTGGGCCACAGTTGCTGTGCCTCCCCAGAGGCAACCAAGCAAACTTTACTGGAGGACTTGAAGACTGCGATGGTGGCCAGGAGCCGGGTGCTGGAGCTGGAGGAGGAGGTGCAGCTGCTCACCAGACAGCGGGACAGCCTGAGCCAGGAGCTGAGTGCAGTCACCACCCAGCTGGAGAAGGAGAAGGCCAAAGTGGAGAGCACACTGAGGCATGAGAAGGTATGAACAGAGCTCTTTGGAGATGTCCAATTGTGACCACAACCTCTCACTGCCATGGGTGCTGCTTCTCCATGGCCCTGGCACTGGCATCAGGGCAGCAGCAGCCTGTGGCAGGCTCACCTCCATGCACAGTCCCTGCAGGCCAAGCAGAACACCCTGCTGCAGCAGCTGGACAGCCTGGACCAGGAGCGTGAGGAGCTGCAAGCTAGCCTGGGGGAGGCTGAGGAGGACAGAGCCCGGATGGCAGAGCAGCTGCAGGAGAGCCAGAAGAAGAAGGAGCAGAGCATGCACCAGCTACGGGTGCAGCAGGTACCCAGTATTTGTCAGGGGAGCAGCCAGGATAGGACACAGCTGTGCCACAGGGCTCCCAGGAGCCACCCTGCCCCATTTCACACTTGTGGGCAGTTCTCCCAGGACAGTGCCTCTGACAGCTAGTTTGACATTGCCACAGGGCCACTTCCACGTAGTGACCCTTCTCTCTCAGACTCATTTCATGGTTGCTTGAAGCAGCCTGTGCTTCAGACACATATTACAGCTAAGACTACGTTGTCCCTCTGTTTGGGGATATCCGTATCCCATTAAGGACAGGCTTCCCCATACTGTACCTTAATGAGATTTGGGAAGGTGCCCCCAGAACTCACCCGTCTGCTGTGGCCCCACAGGAATTGCTGGACACGTTGCAGCAGGAGAAGCTGAGTCTGGAGCAGTCCATCTCCAAGCTACAGGAGAATGTCTCTGGGCTGGAGGAGCAGACAAAGGAGCTGAAGGAGCGGGAGAAACTCCTGGTGTTCTTCCCTGAGCTCCACATCCCCGTTGAGACACAGTTTGAGAGTAAGGCACAGGGCAGCAGGCAGCAGTGCCTGCTTTTGCAGCAGCAGGCTTGTACCTCTGGGGTCTCTTGGAGCTCACGCGGGATCCTATCAGCCCTGGGCACATTGGTGTCACTTGTGTAACAGTCTGTCCTCCTGACATGAGTCAGTTGCAGCCAGGAAGGGCTCAGTCCCTGTGAGGCACTAAGCCGCTACCATCTTAACCTGATTCTTTGTGTGGGTGCTGTGTCCCACATCTGGCACAAAAGCAGGGCAAGGACTTGGACACGGCTGCATTTGTCCTTGCTGGTTCAAATGACAGATTGGGGTCCCAGCTGCCTCTTCCAGGGTCACGCTGTCCTCCAGTTCAGGAAGGTTCATTTCCAGCAGCTCCCACCTTGCTCAAGAGGGAGGACAGAAGAGCAAGTGGTCCCAGGGAGCAGGGACAGGCTCTGCCCCCAGCACCTCTGTGCTGGTAGTGTGTTGAGCTCGGGATTGACATGAAGTGCCATGTTTCATTTGCAGGCACTGGGAACATCACCGAAGACATGGAGAAGCAGCTGCAGGCCAACCACATCAGGATCAGTGTGCTGGAGCAGGAGAACACGCGGCTCAGGGCTGCACTGGCCAAGGTGAAGGCAGCTGCTCAGCAGGGCGTGCTGCAGGTGAGCTGGGGGGGCTGGCAGGATGGGGTGCACAGTGTGCCCCAGGGCCACCCTGCAAACCCTGTCCCACAACCCCTGGGGATCGGTTCCTTGGCCGTGCCCTTACAGGAGGTAAAAAAGACTCCCAGGAGAGGAAGGCTGTGGTGCTCCTTCTGCAGCATTGCCTGTGGCTCCGGATCTGCTTCTCGTGGGGCTGAGCAGGACAAAGCCCAGCTCCCTGGTTCAGTGGTGTCTCTCCAGAGATCGGTCTGGTTGAACCAGCAGCAGTAAGCTGCTTTGCTGAGGTGCCCGGGGCTGATTCCCAGATTCCTTACATCAGCCCCCATGGCTGCTGTGCCTCCATTTCACCACTACCTGCTCAGCAGTGAAATCCACCCACGGCAGAAGCCAAGATAAGCAATCACAGAGCCAAGTGCAGGAGTTTCACCTCCTCTCTCTTCCCCAGCACATCCCACAGACCCAGCTGTGGACTCAGCTCAGCAGTCAGCGCGGAGGGGAGGTTGCAGGGTGAGTGGGAGCACAGAGGACAGCACTGGGGGGGCTTCCACTTCTTACTCCCCTTCAACCTCTTCCACTCTCCCCTCCACAGACCTCCGAGCAGCCAAGGCAGCGGAGATGGCACAGGATCACAAAGAGCCATGAGCAAGGCCCGGCAGCGACCTGTGGGCAGCCAGCAACATAAGCTGCTCCCAGCAGAACCTGCACGTGAGGCCACAGCCTGCATCACGCTGCCAGCGAAGGGCCTGGTGCTGGCTCCCCACAAGCCCAGAGGAAGCAGCAGTACAACCAGAGCACACCACTTCTTGCACCACAAATAGCTGCTTGAATAACTGAGGAAGAGGTGAAGCATTAACGAGCAGCACATAGCTACTCCCTTTATCCCTGCAGGACCTCCTTACCTGTTGCAAACATGAAGGTACATTCCCTTGGGAAACTCGGTCTGCCTGCCTGTTGCTCTGTGCCCAAGGAACAGTGTTGCTGAGTGGGTGTAACACTCATGGGCAGTGGTTCCACAGCAGCTGGGAGGCTGAAAGAAGGCTCGGCTAACAGCCAGCCACCAGCTGTTGCTTCACCTTGTTTGCTGCAGGATGGTGGCTGCAATAAACCTGTCCGCGCAGCTTCCCCTGCTGGCCCTCTGTTGAGCAATGTGAAGTACAGGGCAGTGGGGTGCATGGGTTGGGCTGCTGCGTTCCCCTCCTGCCTCCCACAGTACACCACTGTATAGCAGTGGTGACTGGAGTGGGTCAGCTACAAGCACTGCTGGCAGCAAGAGGACCAGCATTCAGGCAAGGAGGCCTGGGGGGAAATTTTCAGCACCAGAGAAGGCTCTGAACAACGAGCAGAGCAGGGCTGGCAGCATTCCTCGGTACTGGAGTTCAGCTGCCTGTAGCTCAGCTGCTGCTGCAATCCTTGGCACGGCTCTGAACCTGACCAACTCAGAAGCACCCACACAATGCCTAAGCACAGCAAGGCTCAGCTCAGGCCAGGGAGCTGTTCCCAGGAGGCGGCTACGCCGCTTTGAAGAGAACTCACAGGCTTAACTTGCCAGCATGGGCTGCAGCCTGGAAAGTGCTCTTGTGGCAGGGAAAAGTGGTCAGCAGAGCCAAGGACCACACAAGACACAGCAGCCTCTCTGAGCTCTGTATTTAATAGCAACGGCCACGAGTAGTGCTGCAGCTCCAGCTGCCACATGGAACAAGAGCCTTTGCAGGCTCACAGCGAGTCCCCGAGCACTCTGTGTTCAGCTAACTCGTACTGTCCTTTCTAATAAGTTAGTATAAATAAGGTGGTCCATCCTCCCCCCCCACCCCCCACCCGTCCCTCAGCTGTGGCAGAGCCCCAGATGCAGGCGGGCTCCCAGCCTGGTGCTGCCCACCTGTTGCAGCCACAGGCAAATAGAAAAGACTTAGAAAAAGTGATGAGCAGGGAGAGGGAAGAGCCAGACCTGCGCTCTTCCCTTCAGCGCCTGCAGACTCTGCCGACAGCCTCAGTGGCTCCTCCCCAGTTATACCCATGAGTGCTTTCCCTGGCACCCATCCCCCAGCCATCTGGCCCATGCCCAGCCATGCCCCTGGCCCCTCTACTCACACCAAGCAGGGTGAACCCCCCAAAGTCTTCGCTCTCCTAAGGGCCAGGCACTGCCTGGTGCTGCAAAAGGGGCACGGCTGCGCTGAGCCTTGCTCCAGTTCCAAGCACAGCTCACCCCACGCCTGCCCTGTTCTTCCCCAGCTCTTCCCAGAGCAGCCATGGGTCCGTCTGTCCCTGGAGCACATCCATTGGGCGACTAGCTCTCTCCACAGCAGTTCCCTGCAAGGGAGAAGGATGGGGAGGTGTCACGCAGCGATCACAAGATCAGAGCAGCCTGTGGCTGGCACCACTTCCTCCCCAGCCCTCGCCCTGGCATGAACATGCTCCCCAGAGGGTGAACTAGGGTGCAGGATGCGTGGGGGCCCCTCAGGATCCCCCAGTCGCAGAGCTGCTCTCACCCAGGATGTTATGCTTGCAGAGTGGGCAGGTCTGCTGCAGGAGGAGCCAGGGGTCCACACAGTCCCGGTGAAACTCGTGGGAACACGGCAGCACGCGCAGCCACTGCAGGGAGAGAAGCAGGTGGGACACGTGAGCCACAGAGGAGCACAGCAATCTGTCCCCTGCCTGCAGAGGAGGGCAGTCCCCAATCACACGTCCCTCTCACGGGGACACCCCTGCCCTGATAAAGCACGAGAAAATTCAGCCCCACGGAACAGAGCAAAGGGGTGGCGTTAGCATGCGTGGCCCCAAATCGTCACTGGGACCAACCCCACCAGTCTGACCTGGCTCTTGCTGAACTGGTCCAGGCACACGGCACAGCTATCAATCTCACAGGCCCGGCTCCGCAGCGCCTTGCCAGGATTGTACCGCCGGGTCTTCAGGGCCAACAGCCGCCGCCGAATGTGCTGCTTCAGGTCCAGCTGGAGGCGCAGAGCGGGAGGTGAGGCGAAATGAGCGGAGCACAGAATCGTGTTGCTTGGAAAAGATCCATTCGAACATCAAGTCCATCAACTAACGCTACAGTTCCAACACTCAGCCGTGTCCTTAAGTGCTATGTCCACACACCTCTTAAATACCTACCAAATACTTTCAGTATCTCCAAGAGATAGTGGCTGCCAACTCCCCGGGCAGCCCTTCCCACACCTAACCACCCTTTTTGTGAATAAATTTATCCTCGCATCCAACCTAAAGCTCCCCTGGTACAATCCGAGCCCATTGCCTCACATCCTATCTCCACCTCACGTGAGAAAAAGAAACCAACGCCCTCCTTGCCGCAACCTCCTTTCAGGAAGCTGCAGAGAACAACGAGGTCTCCCCTCCTCCTCCTCTCCTCCAAACAAAACGGTCCCCACTCCCCAGGTCCCACCTCAGCATCCCGCTCCAACAGGCCTTGCCGTGACTGCCGCTGCGCCTGCACGATCACCCCCGTGCACAGGAGCAGAGCGACGAGCAGGATGGTGTTCCACAGCTGCTGCAGGTACTTCTGCAGGGACAGCATCGCCAGGCGCTCAGGGGGCGAGAGGGACACCCTTGCTTCACCCCCGGCCTCGTCCCCGGCTGTGGTGGCACTGAGGAGCAGCCATGGGGACATCTGTGACACACCTGGACCTGTGAGCTGTTCTCCCCGGTGCAGATGACACCCTGCCACTCGCCATAGAGGCCCCCTCGGGACAGGCCGCAGGTTGACCACAGGGTGAGTGTCACCCCCTGCAAGGCAGGACACCACGTCAGCACAACAGCATGTTGCAGCACAAGGGGAAGGACTGGGAGGCGCCAAGAGCCCTTGCAGAGCTGGCTCCTGCTCCTTGCAGGTTTCCCCACTGCTGGGCATGGCCATGCCCCTGTCCTCATACCCAAACAGGGGAGATGGAGGACTTACATACCAGGTTCTCCAGCAGCACCGCCTGGTATGTGATCTTCGCTGTAGCCCGTAGTCCTCTATGAGCAAGAGGCACAAAGAGCATCAGCCACATGCAGCATCCCCAGCACCCAGCAGCCCTATTCCTGCTGGGCACAGGGGCACGCTGAGGGAGGCCACTCCTGAGATGTGTACAAGGACAGAGGGACACGTGGAAGAAATGGCGGCGACATTTTCCACCCAGTCCTCTCAGCAACTACACAGAGATCACATCCTCGCTCTGTGCCTGTCTCCCAATCAGCGAAGCCACCACAGACGCCCCTGCTCCCAAGCCAAGCTGAGCCTGCCAGGCACCTTCCCGGCCCCTTCTACCTCCCCACACTGCACGAGTGCTGGCTGTGCCCTGCTGCCCACTGCACAAATCAGACTGCTGCCGGGGAACGCTCACCGCAGCAGTGCTCCCAGCAGCCTGGTGACATTGTCCGAGGATTGGATCACGATGACGGGCTTGGCAAGGAGCTGGGAGACATCCAGCTGCACCAGGCAGAAAAGCAACAGCTGTGAGTGGGGCAGGAGGGCACCCAGGGCGCTAGCAGGACTGCAGGGCTCTCCTACCTCTCGGATCGCATTCTGGTTCAGTGCCAGGAT
>JAPSGF010000103.1:1791173-1827770 GCA_035772895.1 Perdix hodgsoniae
CACACAGAGGGGACGTGCTGACATCACACCCCCAGCCGCCCCCATCCATGCCCCCCCACCCCCTCCCCACTGCTCCAAATGCTCCCCTATACACCCCCAGCCCCCATCTTACCCCACCGATCCCACAGCTCACACAGGTCCCATCTCCCCCCGCTTCCCACTCACCCCAGCACCCCCCACTTCCCCCTATGGACCCCAAATACCTCCCCGCACCCCACCTCCCCCGGCTCACCAGCACCAGCCGCCCCCCGATTTCCTCTTCCCGCGGCTCCCCGCTGCCCGGCCCGCTCCCTCCTCCCAGCAGAGCCCCGTGCAGCGTGTAGGAGCCGCCGGGACCCGCCGCCGTCCCGCCGCCGTCCCCGGCCGAGTCCCCCGGCCCCGACACGGCCACTTCCACGTGGGCGGAGGCCGCCGGTCCCGGCACGGCCCGGCTCAGCGCCAGCAGCGGCGCCAGCAGAGCGGCACGCAGCGCCGCCATGGCTGCACCGAACCGCCGCACAGCGCCCCCATGCGGCGGGGAGGTCCGAGGGGAGCGATGGAGGATGAGTGCTTTTTTTGGGGGGTGGTGGGGGGGAGGGGAGGTGGGGGAGAGGATGGGATGAGGACGAAGAGGGAAAATGGAGGTGGAGGGCACTCTGCTCTTCTTCCGGGCTTTTAGTTCAGCTGTTAAACACGACGGGTCTCATGCTCTGCTCGTTACTGAACGATGGGCTGGGATGGAGTAATGGGAACGGGGTGGGGATTGGGATGGGGATTGGGATGGAGAAGGGAAAGAGAATATGAAGGGGAAATTGAAAGGACTTGGGATGGGAAGGATAAAAGTAGAAAGTGGAAGGGATGGGGATGAGGTTGTTGCTGGGTAGTGGAAAAGTGTGCGTGGAATTGGATGGAGATGGAGATAAGGGAGAGGCATTGGTACCAGCCATGGGATGGAGATTAATCTGGGTGCAGGGACAGGCAGTGTGACGGGGATGCGATTGGGAACCTCCACAGGGAGCAGGGAAGTGACAGGGATTAACCCCACCCCTGGCACTGGTAGAGCACCAAGCATGGGGACAAGGCTGAAGGGTCGATGGGCCCCCATCTACGTGCCTTCAACATGTCACCACATCCACGTGTCCAGGCACACACGTGTGCAATGTTGGCACAGCGCTCCACAACCCCTTGCTGCCCAAGCTAGGGACAAGTCTGTGGGGCTGTGCCAGAGGCAGTGGGTGCACATTGAGCACATCTGTGGGGATCACAGCAGCTCCCAGCCCAAGGGACAAGGGTCCTTGAGCCTGTGGGACATCCCTGATTCCTCGGGACACACACAGCCCTCCTGGGAACACAAGCATCACTCCTGCCCACAGATACCTACCTGCATAACCCCTGTACCCCATTCCCCTGGTGCCTCCATCTGTCCCTGGCCCCAATCTCTTATCCCTGTTTTCCATTTCCTGTCCCCAGCTCCTGTTCCTATCTATTGCCTTCCTCATCTCCCACCCCTGTTCTCTGCACCCTCTCCCCTGCCCCATCTCGCAGCCTTGTCCCCATCTCTGTCCCCTTCTCCACCTCTTGTCTCTGCCCCCATTCCTGTCACCTGCCTCTCCCATCTCCCTACCCTGTCTCTTGTTCCTATCTTCTCTCCCTGGTGCTCTGACCCCAGTCCCTCATCTCAGTCCTCCCCTGTGTCTGAGACTTGTCTGTATTCCTGCTTCTTTTTATAACCCCGCCTATCTACCCTGTCCCATTTCCAGTCCCCATCTCTGTCCCCTGTTCCCCCTGCCCCATTGCCTCTCCATGTCCAACCTCTGTCCTCCATCTCATCTGTCTCTTTCCCCTCCTCCCACCCTGACCCGACCTGTACCTGCTCCATCTTCCTCCCTGTTCCCATCTCTTCTCGTTCCCATCTGTCCCCGTCCCAGTGTCCATCCATGTCCCCATCTCCTGCCCCTATCTCTGTCTGATCTCCACCTGTCCCCAGCCCCAATGCCCATCCTTGTCTCTATCTCTGTCCCTGCCCCATCTCCTACCCCGTCTGCATCTGTCCCATCTCCACCTCTCCCCTGCTGCATCTTTCACCCCTGCCCCCATCTCCTTTCCCTTATACCCATCTCTGTCCCACCTCCACCTGTCCTCTGCCCCGTTGCCCACCCCCATCCCTATCTCCTGTCTCCTTTTCCCACCCTGTCCCCACCACTCCCTACCCCATCTCCTATCCCCTGCCCCTATTGCCGTCCCACCTCCACCTATCCCCTGCTCCAGAGCCCATCCCCACCCCCATCTCCTGTCCCCATCTCCCACCATGTCACCACCTCTGTCCCATCTCCACCTGTCCCATTGCCCATCCTTGTCTCCACCTCCTACCTCGTCCCCACCACTCCCCACCCCATCTCCCATCCCCTGCCCCCATCGCTGTCCCATCTCCACCCGTCCCCATCTCCCACCCCGTCCCAGCCGCACACCGGGCCGTGCCCGAGCGGCCACCCCTGCCGGGCACAGTCCAAGGCCGGCACCGGGCGCTGGAGGCGGCACAGGGCGGAGCCGCCTCGCCCAGCTCCATCCCGGCCGCCCTTAAGAGGCGGCGCCGGGGGCGCGGGGCCGGCACCATGAGCGGCCGCGTCGGGGAGCTGAGCCCGCGGCAGGCGGAGGCGCTGGCGCAGGTGAGACCGGCACCGGGGGGGCGGCGGCACGGGACGCTCCGCTGCGCCCACCTCGGCCGTGGGGTCCGTGGGTGTCCCCGGGCTGCGCGGCGCCGGGACCGGGGGTCTCATCACCTCCGGGACCCGGCAGCAGAGGGATGCGGGACGCAGATCCGCGGGACGCGGGGAGGCCCGATGACACAGCTTTGCTTCCCCCGGCACGGCGAGCATCCCGGGGGCTCTGCTTGCACCCCGTTCCCAGCACGGAGCTCGGCACCCGGAGGTCCCGCGGGACGGTGGTACGGCTGGATGTGTGCCGTGCCTCCCTCCGCCCCACGACGCTTCCATCCTGCAAAAACGTGGCACGGGGGAACGTCTCTCTGCCCGGGAGGGCACTGCTGCCGGGCGGAGGGTGCCCACCCGAAATGGTGGCTGTCACCTGCTGGGGGACATCCGGTGGCTTTGCCTCGTCCCAGCTGCAGCAGCCTTGCTGGGGTTTATTGGCCTCTGTGGGCATCGATCACTGAGGGGACAACAGTGGCTGCGTTATCTTATCGCGGGGAGAACCGTGCCGAACTCCGGCCCGCGGGCGATGACCCGGGCGGGTACGGCTGTGCCGGTGCTCAGTTGGGATCTGGGGACGGAACGCTGCGTGGTTGCAACCCTGATGCAAAGAGCTGTGAAACCTGTCCCCTCCCACCCGCCTGCGACCGTGTTGTTTTCCTCTGGGTGAGGGAGTTAATCCCAGGTTTAATTACACCTAAATTCAGGCGGGGATAATCCGGTCAGCCTCGTTACGGGCTGGTACGGTGCATGGGGGGATTTACACCGCCCGCCCCAGGGCAGCATCCCTGCTCGCTGCCGACCTCGGCGGTGCCCGAGGTGTGTGCGGTGACTGCCTGCTGCACGGCCCGCAGCTCAGAGCGCCGTGCAGGGGGCAGAGGGCTGACGCCTCACTTTGGAGGGCACGGGCTGGCTGCCTTACACAAGGAAACTGGTCTGGGGATCCAACCGTAGCAGGGAGGGGAGCAGAGACTGCTCCGTGCTATCGACTGCCCAAGGGGCAAACTTCAGGTTTTGGGCACAAGGCCACATCTCCAGCCCTGCTGACGGCGTTGCCCCTTCTCCCCGCAGTTTCGAGAGAACATCAAAGACGTGCTCCCCTCGCTGCCCTCCCAGGACGATCATTTTCTCTTGAAATGGCTCCGAGGTAAGCCCGGGGGGCACGGTGGGGCTGGGACATCCCATGGGGGCTGCGGGCACCGCGCCGAGGTGCTGCCTGCACCTGGACTTTAGCAAGCTGGCAGCGGGGCAGAGGGCGGCAGGTTCAGCGGTGATGTCCCGGCTGCGCCCCGCGCGGGGCTGAGCTCCACTCTCTGCTCTCTCGCAGCGCGCAGCTTCGACCTGCCCAAGTCAGAGGCCATGCTCCGCAAGGTGAGGGGGGTCCCCGTGCTGGGGGAGCCCGGCCGAGGGACTGGGGTGTCCTTGAGACCCCGTGTGCCCTCACCCCGACTGGTTCTGCCTCGCCTTCACAGCACGTGGAGGTCCGCAAACGCATGGATGCCGACAACATCGTTGCATGGGAGGCACCTGAGGTGGGGGTCCCGGCCCGTGGTGGGTGTCCACAGCCTGAGACAGGCGTCCCTTACTTACGGTGTTCCCGCAGGTGATCAGGAAGTACATGGCTGGAGGCATGTGTGGATACGACCGGGAGGGCAGCCCCGTCTGGTACGATATCATCGGGCCGCTGGACCCCAAGGGGCTGCTCTTCTCTGCCTCCAAGCAGGACCTGCTCAAGAACAAATTCCGTGACTGCGAGCTGCTGCGGCAGGAATGTGAAAAGCAGAGCCAGAAGGTGGGCGCCTGCCTGGCTGTCCCCACACGTCCATATCCCCACCAAACCCACAAGACCACCCCTTCCCTATCCCCACTATCACCAGCCCTGCTTTCTGCCAGCTCCATAAGTTCCCTGTCCTGCCCGTCCCAACAACCGCAGTCCCTGCTGCCACCCGTGTCCATGTCCCAGCACCTTCCTCCTGCACTGATGCTCTAGAGGAAGCACTGGGCCTGTTGGGGGGGAAAGGGACTGGCGCTGGGCTGCCCTGTGCCCCGGGGAGGCAATGACCAGGGATGGGTGGCAGCAGGACTTGGCAGTGGCTGATGCTTCTTGGTCTATGAACTCATCAACCCACCTGACTGCTCTGTCCCTGTCCCAGCTGGGCAAGAAGGTTGAGATGGTGCTGATGGTTTACGACTGCGAGGGCCTGGGCTTGAAGCACCTCTGGAAGCCAGCGGTGGAGGCGTACGGTGAGGTGAGGCTTGGAGGGACCACAGTGGCCACTGAGGTCAGAACTTCATCCCTTGTGTCCTTGGGCTGCAGGGTGACCCAGGGACTGGCTGTGACTCAGGTCCCAGGCCTCACTGCAGTTTGGGCAGGTGCATGGGGCCTCTGTTTAGGGTCCTCACCTGTGCAAAGCCTGTGCAGATGGGGCTGCCCCAGGGGGTGCTTGGGGCAGGAGGATGTGGATGCAAAGCTCTCCCCATCCTGCAGCTCCTGGCGATGTTTGAGGAGAATTACCCCGAGTCCCTGAAGCGCCTGTTCATTGTGAAGGGTGAGCAAGGTGTGGGCGTGCAGCTGGGCATCATGCTGGGATGGCTGCCCTGACACCCTGCTCTGCTCACCAGCTCCCAAGATCTTCCCGGTGGCCTACAACCTGGTCAAGCACTTCCTGAGCGAGGACACTCGCAAGAAGGTCATGGTGCTGGGATGTGAGTGGGGCTGCGGTAACCCTCACCCTGCCCACGCAGCCTCGGGGGTCCCCACCTCAGGCTGAGGTCCCCGTGTGGGTCTCAGCCCCTCTGAACGCCCCGCTATCCGGCAGCCAACTGGAAGGAGGTCCTGCAGAAGTACATTGACCCCTCGCAGATCCCAGTGGAGTACGGTGGCACACTGACAGACCCTGATGGGAACCCCAAGTGCTCCAGCAAGGTGAGGAGCGAGCGGTCGCTGCAGTGTGAGGGCTATGGGATGGCCATGCCCTGTGCCCCAAACCATCCCTTTACAGATCAACTACGGAGGGGAAGTGCCGAAGCACTACTACGTGAGGGATCAGCTGGCACAGCCCTACGAGCACACGGCGGTGGTCAACAGGGGCTCATCCCACCAGGTGGAGTACGAGATCCTCGCCCCCGGCTGCGTGCTCAGGTGAGGGGGGTCCGTGCTACGGGGATGAGGATATTGAGGCAGGTGACAGTGACCCCAGGTCTCTCTGGCAGGTGGCAGTTTAAGTCAGAAGGGGCCGACGTGGGCTTTGGGGTGTACCTGAAGACGAAGGTTGGGGAGCGGCAGCGGGCAGGCGACATGACCGAGGTGCTCCCCACCCAGCGCTACAACGCACACATGGTGCCCGAGGACGGCTCCCTCACCTGCTCCACGCCTGGCATTTGTGAGTCCCCCCTTCTCCCCACCCCCATGATCTGTCCCAGCGTCCTGACCCCCCAACCCCCCATCCCTGGTCCCGCAGACGTCCTGCGCTTCGACAACACCTACAGCTACATCCATGCCAAGAAGGTGAACTACAGCGTGGAGGTGCTGCTGCCTGATGCCGCCTCAGCCCAGCAGATCCAGCAGCTCGGGGACAAGCTGGGCGAAGTGGCTCTGGACCACAGCCCGTGATGGCAGCACGGAGGATGGAAGAAGGGGGGCCGGTGCCCCGCGGCTCAGGGACCCGGGGGGCTGTGCCCGGGGCTGTCAGCCCCTCTGTGCCTTATGTGGCCCCCAGCGGTGGGGCTGGGTGCGGTGGCGGCAGTAAAGAGATGGACAGTGACATGGCTTAGCTGTTGTCCTTCCACCCCATCCCCAGGCCCCGCTTCCCCTCATCACCAGACCCTATTCCTCCCCTCAGCCCAGTACCCAGACCCCGCTGTCCCTCTCAGCCCCATAATCCAGGCTTAGCTGCCTCCCTCAGCCCTCATGTAGGCTCACAGCCCCACATCAGGCCCCCACGCCCCCCCCTGCCGTGCGCCCACAGCCAGCCCGTTTCCTCCCAGCCCCACATCCCCGCTGCGCATCCCACCCACGTGGCGGCTGCGGTCGGGTCACGTGGTGCCCGGCCTTGACTTCCCCGCCGCCATCTTAGTGCCGGGCAAGGGGGCGGGGCCAGGTGGGCGGGGCCAATGATGCGTGCGGAGGAAGAGGGCGGGGCTTGATGCGGTGACGTAAAATGGGGGCGGGGCTTCGAGCGGGCGCTGGCGGGAGCGCGCCATGGGGGCGGAGGAGCCCGACCTCTACCGGGACACGTGGGTCCGCTACCTGGGTGAGCTGCGGCACCGGGCACCGGGGCTGGCCTCGGGAACCGTGCAGTGGGGCTGGCACGGGGAGCCCGGTACCGGCCGGGACAGCGGGCACTGAGTACCGACCCCGCCAGCGCTCTGTACCGGCGCTGGCTCCGGATGCCGGCACCGGGCGTCGGCTCCGCCGCTCCCCGAGCTCCGGGACGCTCCGTCCCCGCGTTCCTGTCCCGCTAAACCCCCTGGGCCGGACGCTGCCCGCCTCCACCGCCTTTCCCCCCGCCGTCCCGACGCCGGGACCAAGGTGACCCCCGGGGTTGCGGTGACACCGCCTCCCTGTCGCCTGCTGCCCCCCCAGGCTACGCCAACGAGGTCGGCGAGTCCTTCCGTCCCATCGTCCCGGTAGCAGCCGTGTGGGCCAGCTATGGGGTGGCCACAGCCTACGTGACAGCCGATGCCATCGACAAGGGCAGGAAAGCTGCGGCGGTGAGTGGCTCCTCTTGCAGCCCCCACATCCCCGCGTGCCTCCATCCCTCACCCGCTCTGCTCTCCCGACAGACCCACGCTCAGGACCCGGGCAGGGCACGGCGGGTGGGGGTGGCAGTGGCAGATACCTTCGTGTGGCAGAGCCTGGCCTCGGTGGCCATCCCGGGCTTCACCATCAACCGCCTGTGTGCCGCCTCGCTGGCCCTGCTGGCCTCCCTCACTCGCTGGCCTCTGCCTGTCCGAAAGTGGGCCACCACTGCACTGGGGCTGGCTGCCATCCCTGTCATCATCACCCCCATCGACAGGTGAGAGGCACAGGGACGAGTGGGGATGGCCACTGTGGTCTCCACTGCAGTCGAGGAGGGAGGGCGTGGGGTGAGCTTGGGACACGTCCCTGCAGGGGGGATGGAGGAGCTGATGGGGATTAGTGGGGTGACGCTGGGGACAGCAGGAAGGTGGATAGGGCACATTGCAAAGGGACCCTAAAGTGACAGTGAGGGGCCTTTCACCCTGCTGCAGGTCTGTAGATTTCCTGATGGACTCCAGTATCCGCAAGCTGTACGGCACCGAGGAGCCCCCCTCTGCACCCTGAGCTACAGTGCAACGCAGAGCTGGGGGGGGAAAACTGAGGCACGCTGCTGGCTTTGGGGCACTGCATCCCCTGCACTGTGAACCCACACTCAGGTTTTGGCCACGGAGTGGCTGCATGCACCCTGCACTTGGTCCTAATAAACTATTTCAAATATTGCCTGCTGCGGGTGGTGTTTGGGTGGCAGGAGGGGACACAGCAACAGCTCCCTAATGGGGACACCAGGCTGAGCAGTGTGTCCTGCCCTAGTGCTCAGCATGCTCTAGGGAGTCTCATCCTTGGGGGTGCTGCAGGGTTTCTGCACCCCCAGCCCACCACCCCCATGCAGGTTAGGGCTCCTTGCAATGCCCAACCCCAAAAGCACTCATGTCCTACATACAGCCTTACCACCGCAGCCCAAACCTCCTCACCCTGCTAGGTGCAGCACCAGCTGTCATGTTGTCCTGCCCGGAGGCTACGTGCCCCATGCCACCCTCAAGAGGAGATGGAGTGGGAAACAAAGAACCCGCATATTTAAAGAAAAGTGACTTTTATTGCAGAGAACATCTCACAGCGCTCCCAGCTCCAGGCTGCGGTACTCCATCCCGCTCTCTCCACATTTCTCCTCCTCCCGGGGGACCAGAGCTCCCACCACAGCCTGCAGCTCGGCCTGGAAGGGACACTGCCTCCTCGGGGGTCGTCGGACAGGCCGTGCCCAACGCAGCCGCCACGCAGCCAGACCCAACCCCAGCAAACTGCCCACAACGATGGCCACCACCACAGCGCTGCCCACCAGGGCCAGCCCAGCCAGCAGCAGCTTCTTCACCGTGCGGCACGGCGCTGCGGGACAACGCAGTGAGTGGGGTTGGGGCATGGGGAGCCCAGCTCCCGTGCAATTGGTCGATTTGGGGGTCACGGGGAGAAGCTCAGGGTTGTTTGCTCACCTTCAAACCACGGCTCCAGCTCCCGTACCAGCAGCGGGCCCGCTGTCTCCCAGCGGAGCATCCCTTCTCCTGGGAACTCTGTGAGGAACGTGCACCCCTACAGCTCCTGTGTGGCTGCAACCATCCCCACCCAGCACAGCCCCCCCCCAGGGTTGTACCTGGCTGCTCTCCAAGCCTGGTGTCACCAGGGGGACACTGAGTGTCACAGCAGTCACATATGGTGTTCCGGGAGGGATCCTCTGCATTTTGCCACCTGGGAGGGAAGGACAGAGCTGGGGATCTGCTGGTCCTCAGCTTCCACCCTAAGATACACATGGCACCATGGATGGGGTCTCAATTGGGTCTCAACTCCTTGCAGGGGGGTCCTTTGGTTGAGCTCACCTGGCCACAGTGTCGTTGTAGAAGCAGGACGTCGGGCTGTGCCTCCTGGCACCCCATGCTGACAGCAGGCAGTGCACGTAGACCTGCCAAGACAGCAGCCATCCTCACTGCCACCTCTGTGGCCTCCCCTGGGGCACTGACCACCCCACTGGGAAGCAGGGGCTGCTGGGGAGAGTGGCACAATGGATGCCCACAGGGGGACGGCTTGTTGGGAAGACTCAGGCCTCCACCGCAACCTCACCTCCTCCTCAGGCTCAGCCTCCAGCACAGGGGCCAGGATGGAGAGCTGAAGGACAGACATCCCTCTCTGCTGCTGGACAGACACGCTGCCCAGCCCTGAGCCTTGCAGACACCTGAGGGGACCCAAGGACAAGTTGGGGACATCCCCAGGCTGACCCCAGCACCTCTCTCCCCACCGCTGACCCATGGCTGTTCACCACCACGTAGCTCTTCCTGGGGTGAGCCCGCCGCCCTGATCCCATCCCATAGCACTGCTCCACGAAGATCCTGGGGGACACGTCGGGGCTGGCATCCACCCTGGCCTCCAGGTGCAGCACAGCACTGCGGCTGAGCACCAATGGCCTCTTCGTGGCACCGGGATCCCCTGAATGAGAAGGGAAGGCAGGCTGAGGACAGCATCCTGCTGCAGATGGGACACAGAACTTGGCTCAGAGCACAGGGGTCTTTGCCTCCAGCGCTCCCCAGGTTCTGGAGCCTCCACATGAGAGCTCTCATCCCCTGCTAGATGGCTGCCGGGCTCCATCTTCTGGTCTCACCCCCCCAGATTAGCACTTAACGCCCAACACAGAGCACTCACCATCCAGCAGCCTTAAGGTGAAGTTCACAGGGGGCTCCTCTGAGCAGGGCTGAGCACACAGCCCACCAGGTGGGGTGGCAACAGTTTGTCCCCCCACACCCAGGGAGACACTCAGAGCAACTGCTGTGTGACCAGAAGATGCTGGAGCAGCTGGAGCCACGGTGGTCTCTGCAACAAGGTGAGAGATTGGCTGGCAGGGCGGGGGAGGCTGTGCCAAAGCTACACCAGGTACATGCAGCTCCTCAGGCATCCCCGGAGCTCACAGAGAGGAGGCAGCTTGGGGACACATGGAGCTCCCAGAGCTCCTCTCCGCCTCCCCCATACAACCAGCCCTACTCACCTGCCACTCCCAGCACAGCCCCACTCAGCAGCACCCAAAACAGCCTCAGCCTCATCCTCAGAGAGCAGCAGCAGCACAGCCCCAGCCCTGCAGGCCTTTAAGTAGCAGGTGGCTGCAAACTGCCCTCACCTGGAGCTGTTTGGGTTTTGGTTTGGTTTGTTGTTGTTTTGTTTTTTGTTTTTTTTTGGAGGGGGTGGAGGAGGAAAGGGAAAGGGATTTGCTTGATGTTCTCTGCAGTAAAATTTCACGCAGTCCCAACCCCTCCATTTAGTTTTGTTCCCACCACGTACTTCTGGTCCTGCACTCTGTTTGGTGTCATCACCTTGTCGTGGTGTTAATGGTGCTGCACGGTTTGGTCCCACAGTCTGTCCTGGTGGTCCCATGGGTGCTCTTTGTCCCACTGGACAAGACAGGTCCCACCATATGGTCTCAGTCCCATGTATGATCTTGGCCCTACCGTCCCACCCTTGTCCCACCTCACAAGTCCCACTCCCCACCGTACCAGCCTTCCCCCCTGTGGCACCCACCCAGCTCCATTAAGTGCTCCTGCACTGCAGAAGTGCAGCTTTTGGGACAAGAGGTTCTCCTATGGGCAAGTGGGTTCTAAGTCAGGCCTGGGGACCTGGAGAAGGCCATGAATATCCACGGAAGCCTCCTTGCAGCCCCCAAGTGTCTGCTCCCTGAGAGCATCTTTGGGTCTTCCCAATTCAGTGACACCTCACAGCTGCATCCAGTGCCCATAGAGAAGAACAGAGACCAACGGAGACCAGCTGGACCATTGGTGTATTAAAAACTGCCAAATATACAATACAATTATCTTACAAAAGTAGAATTGCCTTTTTTATTTTATTTTTTTTTTTTTTTTGCTCATCATTTTATTGCTTGCCTTCACAAACAGAGCAGAACATGAACGCACAGAAGTTGGCAGAGCCGGGCTCCCCGCTGCTGCCCCAGGCAGGTGACAACCTGCTGTCACCCCTGCAGCCACATGGTGCCATGGCCTGGGCCACTCTCGGCTTTGCCCCATGCCATCGTCATCCAGCCCGGCCTGAACACCCGAGGGCTCCCTGTGATGTGGTGGTCCCCCATTGGGGCCATCCCCACCACCAGCTCTGCCCAGCCTGTCCCCACGCTGCACCCAGTCTGCTCCTGCCTTGTCCCTGTGCGTCACTCACCCCAGGTGCTGGCACTGTGGGATCCATGCCTGCTCCCCACACCAGTTCTCACCAGACCTCGTGGTCCTACTGGAGTGTCCCCAGGAGGGATCAGCACCACGGGGTCCTCTAACTGGGAAAACAGCATGCTGGGGGGACCTGCTGCCACGGGGTGCTGCGGTGACATGCTGGGGACCACTGCTGGCACAGGCACAGGGGTGGTTTTGGTGCTCTCCAAACTCAAGCATGGATAATGCTTAGAAAACTGATGGGGCTTGCTGGGGGACCAACAGCCACAGGTTCACTGAGGAGCCATGGACTGAGAAAGACCAGGCAGCATGGTTGGCATGATGGGCTCAGACAGGGAGCCCAAAGTCTGGGATGGAAGGATAGAGAGTGGTGAAAGCAACCCTTTGGATGTGAGTCAGTGTGAGCTCCAAAACCCCGCAGGTCCCTGGCCCCCCTGCTGTCTGACCCACTGTGCACCTCCACTGAGGTGGTGGTGGATGTCCATCGCTGCAATAGGGGCACGATGGGACCCTGCCCTCCCTTCGCATACCACCTCTGGCATTTCCACATGGAAGGAAGAAGTGGATCCTGTTGGGAAAACCTGACACCTCCAAGCAACCCATACAGCTTGCGTCCTCCAAACTGGGTCCCCACGTCCCCTCCGCCACTCTTGGGTGCCCGGGGTTGGCTGGGGACCCACCATGGTGTTCTGCTCGTGTCTAAACCAAAGACACACGAAGGAAGGAAGACGTGAGCCGCCAGCTCTCCTGCAGGACACCTACTGCTCCTACCACTTGAGGAAGTCCCGCACGAGGCTCCACAGCTTGGTGATCCACAGGTTGACCCCGAGGTCCGTCAGGTACTGGATCTCAGGTGTCAGCATCTTGCGGCACAGCTTCTGGTGCTTCTTGTTGATCTTCTTCTTCAAGTTGTAGCCCAGAATGGATTTCTCCCCCAGCGGCTGCCAAGGCTGCATGGAGGACTCCTGGATGGCGCTGGCGTCCACGGCGTGCCCCCCGTCTATACAGATGCTCTTCATCTTCTCATTCTCCCGCTGCAGCTCAGCCACGTCCTTGGCCATCCGCTCCCTCCCGTAGGCCTCCACTTTCCGCCAGAAGGTGGCATTGAAATATCGGTAGAGCTTGGCATCAATGAGGTTCCAAGCAGTCGCCTTGTCGTAGAGCTCAGGCGTCAGCCGGGAGACGGTGGAACCCTTGCGAGCGTTGAGCTTGAAGTAGAGGATATCCTCCAGCTGCCAGCACAGCAGCTCCTTCAGCAGCACCAGGGACTCGTCGAAGTACTCCAGCAGCATGACCAGGTGGAAGCGCTGCTCTATCTCCTGGATGCGCTGCTCCACCAGCGGGCTGTCGGCGTTCATGTTGTTGTCGTAGCCCAAATCGAAGAAGAGAAGGTTTTGGAGGTAGTGAGCGTTGAACCCGTTCGGGTCGTAGTAATGCCAGGGGTCTCGCAAGAACTCGGCCAGCTTGTCCTCCCCCGGCAGCTTCCAGGTGAGGGGGATGATGCGCCCAAAGTAGTGGAAGGAGGACTCGAAGAGGTAGGCAGGGTCCCTCAGCACGGTCACAAAGGTGGTGTCCGCCGGTAGGAGCTTGCGCACCTCCTCGTAGTGGAAGCGCATGTGGTTGCAGATGATGTTGAAGCACATTCCAGGGCGGTAGTGCTGCACCTGGCTCCGTTCGAAGAAGGATGGATAGTAGAAGTCATTGCGGCCGTTGGGGAAGGCGAATTTGAGGCGGTGCTTCTCCCCGAAGCGGAAGAGAATGTTGAGGATGGTGCTGCTGGCCGTCTTGTGGGTTTTCATGAACATGATGTCCAGCTTGGGCCGGCAGTTGGCTCCTGAAGCGCTGAGCGTGCCATTGGCTATCGCTGGCCCCTTGGCTTGCAGCCGGGAGGAGGAGCAGGAGGGGACGGGGATCCTGGTGGAGAGGAAAGAGAGGACAGTGGTGAGCAGAGTCATAACGGCATGGTATGGCTGTACGGGTGATGGCTCTCAGAGGAGCCAGCAGAACAAACAAGCCCTGTGCTATCTGAGATGCGCAAAGCTGGTAACAGATGCTCCAGGATTGAGTGACTTCGGGCAGCTCCATGAAGCTGCAGAGCTGATCCTCGCTAACGCCATTGTACTGCAGTGTAGGAGAACAGGAGCAAGAAGCTTACAGAATGCCCCCACACAGAGCTGTTCTATAAATGGGATAAAGTTAATGTTCTCCACGGACATGCTGCTCCCATTCCTGGGGAAACAGCCATCACTTGAGCCCTGCTGAATGCTGGGTTTGGAGGGGATGGGTAGCAAAGAGCATGGCACACAACTGTACCCATTGTGCACCCCAAGGCGAGCACCCCCAGCCTCCCCAAGATCCTTCCCATCACACAGATAGCACCAGTGTGTGCCATGTGAGGACCATGACATCCCAATGCAAAGCCACCAGGGTCACAGGGTGGTGACACGGGGTCCCCACACTCACTCTGTCATGCTGACTTGCAGCGGGGGCACGGCGTAGGAGTAGAGCAGCAGCATGAAGCTGGTCAGGAGGGTCCCCAGGACGAGCCCCTTGCACATGGACCTCCAGGGCTTCCCATGTTGATGCAGCATCGTGGTCACCTGCAAGGGGCAGAGGGGACACAGCTGTCAGCAACACAGGTGAGATGGGATGGGGAGCAAAGCTTATGGAAGACAAATAACAAGAAATAAAGCATGAGGAGCATCACAGGAGGCTTTTAGAGGCTAGGAAGAGGAGAACCAGTGCCAGGCTCATCTTTGGCCAAGAGGGATTTGCAGCCAAGGTGCCGCAGCTCTGCCCATGCTATGGCACTCCTCCCTGTGCTGCAAAAACCAAAAGCAATTCCCTTTGCAAAAGCAAAACCTGAAGAGCTGAGGTGGGAGGAACTGGTGACCGCTCTGCTCCAGTGCCAGCAAACATTTGGGATGGAGACAACTTGGCATCGAGCAGCGGAGGTCCTGATCCGTGCTTCTGGGCTGCACCAGACCTGGGGCTGGCGTGGACCTGCGTGCAGCGCCGCCTGCAGCACACACACACACACACACACACACACACACACACACATGTGTGCACACACAGGGCACACACACACATCTGTGCATGCTCACAGGCACAGTGCACACACAGGGCGCGCATCTCTGCGTGTTACGCCTGCAGGCATCGCACACCTCGCACGCATCCCTGCCTGCACACCAGGCCACACGCACAGCTGTGCACGTGCAGGCAGACACAGGGCTCACACACGCACAAGGACACCTCCAGGCAAGGACACAGACACCCGCAGCACTGCGGACAAGGACACGTTTGCATGCATGCATGCATGTCCCCCCCCCCCCCCAGCACCGCACACCGCAGCGGTGCTGCCCAGGTGCCGCATTGCAGCAGGGCTCTGCTCCCGGCAGGACGCACAGAGGCGTCCCATACGGACAGCGGCCGAGCCGCCCTACCCGCCGTCCGTCCGACACCCATATGGCCTCCATCCGTCCTTCGCACCCTTGGGACGCCCTCCGGATAACGCGACGCAAACACCCGCTGCGGTTCCTGCAGCCTGGCACGTACGGCGAGCAGCAAAGACCTCCAGGGGGTTTTTACAGAGAAAAACCACGCGGAAACGCTACCGGGCCCCCGGCGTCGTCTCGCCCCGCTGTGCACGAAGCCTCCCCGCAGCGCTTGGCTCCGTCCTCCGCCTGCATCTCTCCTGCCCTGTCCCGGCGGAGGGCAGCGAGCCACGCCGCAGCTGAGATTTCCATCTCGATGAATAATGGATGGGAAGCGTAACCTGAGGCCGGGCACGGCTCGCCCTCACCGACCTCTTCCGAGCCGAGTGCTGCTCCCCGGGCTTTCCGAAGCGGCAGGAATGATGGCGAGAGCACGGCCGAGCCGCCCGCAGCATCCCCATGGCTGCCGGCACCCGGCCCCGCTGGCAGGGATGCCAAGGGGATGCTGAGCTCCACCCGGGCCGCCTCTGGCGGGGTGTTCCTTGCAAACAGTTCCCAGCCCAGTTACTCTATTGACTTTGCCTTAAATGAGTGGCTTAATTATTAATAGCTCGGCAGGAGAAATACCGAAGTGGAGGCTTTGTCCTGGGGCTCCCGTCACAGCGGAGCGGCTGCTGGCGCCGGCTCACATCCGTTGGGTGGAAAGCCCCTCCGCAGCCGGCAGCCGCAGTGCGAGGACGTGGCCGTGCCAGCCATGGCCCCCAGCACATCCACGTCCCAGCCCCAGCCCCGCATCCCCACGGGTCCGATGCTCCCCGCAGCAGCCACCCCCTAGATTTTCCCTTATGGGCATCGCCCCCTTCGCAAGCTGAATTTTAGGGAACCGCGCACAAGGCAACGCCGCCTCCAACCCCGGCAGCTCTGGCTCAGGCTCTCCTCGCCCTGTGCCCATCACGGGCACGCTCCTCCCATCCCCCATGCCTTGGCATCTCATGCCACGGGCGCCGGCACCCACCCGCCCCTCACCTCCCGCGACCCCCCTGTGCCAGGCCCCGCGTCCTCGGCCCCCCATCACCTCCTCCTTTGCTCCAGCTGCTCCCTGCAGTCCGTCCTTCTCCTCTCCTGGGCTGGCGCGGGGCGGGGGGGGCAGTGCTGCTCCGACATGGAACAGGCTCTCCCCAAGCAGCCTGCGGCAGCTGCCCCGACCCTACGCCATCCCCTAAACGGCAGCTCCAGCTCACCCGACCCGGTGGGGATGGGGAAGCCAAATAAGAAGGATCTCCTTCCCCAGAGCTGCCGGTTCGAGGCGTGGAGCGAGGCTCCCGCTGCCACCCCGAGCGCCGTCTCTCCTCCGTCTCTCCTCCGTCTCTCCACCCACCGCCGGAGCACAGAGGGCTCATTCACCCCGCTGCCACCCCGCGCGCACAACAACGGGGCCGTTTGTCTCCATCTGCGCCACCGCCATCAACGGGGACATTGTGGCCGAGTGCCCCGGCTCGCTGCAGCCAGAGCTGACCCTGCCCAGGCCCGGCCTGGTGCTGCCAACCCGGTTATGGGGTTGGGATGGGGGGGTTCCGGAGGTTGGTGGGCTGCTGGAGGTGCTGGAGCACCTTGCCCTGTGAGCACCAAGGAGAGGTTGAATGCAGCCAGTGAGTGCTGGCGGTGCTCGCTCAGTGACTCTTGCTGCTTTTTGGCATCCAGCACATAGGGATGGTGGCTGTTTTTTCTCAGAGGCATCTCCTCCCCATGCAGCTCCATGGGAAGAGCTCTTCCGTATGGGGAGCGGCTCCAGGCTGGGTGTTCTCTCCACTGGAGCTGCCTGCCCTCCCCTTCCCCTTGTTGCCTGGCATCTCTCACTGGCTTTTATTGCCCCACAGTAGCAATGCCCATGTTCTCTGCTCTCCAGTATATCGCTTGCCACGGGACAGGGGAGGCAGGTGCTCAGGTGGACAACCAGAAGGGCACCCAAGGTGCCCCAAGGGGAGTCAGTACCTATTCTGCTTTCTGAGGTGCAAGGGTTTTGTTTGGTGGGAACCAGCCTCCCTTTGCCATCAGCGCATGGCAGGTCAGAGGCCACTCACTCCATGGCTCCTATGGCAATGTCAGCAGAGCTGTGAGGAAGCTGGTGAGCAGCGTTTCCGTCCCACATCACCCCACCAGCAGCCACAGAAGGGATCATTGTGTGCCGGATGCGGCCCTGGCTCCTTCCCACCAGCCGGGGCTCTGCATCGCTCACACCAACGGGGGGCAGACAATGCAAAGCTGCTGCCCCATCACAGCCATTGCACTGAGCCCAGCAACAAGAAAAGCAAGAATGTTCTCCATCGCGGCAAGAAGAGCAGTGGAGAGCTGTCCCCTGCTCCCAGGTGCGATGGAGGCACTGGCTGTGCAGAGTGCAGGTCCCTGCTCCCCTGGGATGCAGCTCATGGTGTCCCCAGCTGCAATGTCACAGGATGAGGGAATCCGTGTATGCAACCTCAGGATCTTCAAAATAAAAACCTGAGCCTGTGCCAGCCATCCTGGGCTCTCCATAGCCAGAGGAGAGAAATGAGTGCATTCACGGGTGGATTGAGATGGCACAGCCTTCACTACGGCTGGGGACAAAGTGTCCCCAAAAACCCCATGAGATGGCACAGCCTTCTTTGGGGCAGAGGAGAAGAGCATGTCTTGGGGAGGCAGGGGATGCTTCCATCGAGCCTCGGTGGGGACAGGACCAGGTTTCTCCCTTGATGAGTTGGCTCAGGGCCCCAAGCAGCCCAGAGAGGTTCCTTTGACTTCCACCTGGCTGCCCCGCACAGCAAAACTTCCCCTGGGGAAAGCGGGGTCTGTACCAAGTCGGTGGCAGCACACAGCTCCAGTCTGATGCATTCCCCACTGCGCCCAGCCCCGACTGGATTCGTGCCAGTGATTTACCACCCATCTCTCCACCTGAGGCACATCTGTCACAGCGGATGCTCTACGTGAAGCACACATGGCACTGGATTAAATCATGCACCTGTTTCCGGCTGAGCTGCCTTTCCATCCCTGTCCCGATTCTTCCCATCATGGATAGGTCCCAGTGCCATCTGACAGCTGTCTTAGCCAAATCTCAGCCAGGAGAAGGAGCCCTGGCCCTTCCCATGTCCCACTCCTCCTCTGAAGCTCTCTGCTCTCCCTTCTTCCTGCTGGGTTTTCCTTTCCGGAGGATTTTCACCCAGAGGAGGAGCACCACAGCACCCAATAGCTGCGGGTGGGACGTGGCAGTGCTGCTCACTGCCATCTGCACAGTGATGCTCACAGCCATGGAGCCCAACCAAAGCAAACCGTGCGCGTGATATCAGCTCTCACAGCCCTCTTTTAGGAATTCTCTTTAGGAATGACACTGAATCCTCCCCCAGACCCAGTGCTGTGCAGCAGCGGGGTGGGAAGAGGCCCTGTGTGCGCACACTCACCTTGCCACGCATTGCAGCTCCAGGATGGCACTGCCACTGCCTCAGGGTGCTTTTCCCACTGCTCCCCATCCACCACCAACCGCTGGGGAAGCACCTGCTGGAACAGGGAACGAGAGAGGGCTCGACTTGAACACGGGTGGACAAATATGGGGAAACACAGCTTTATGGCCCATCTGTGGCTGCTGTGATGGTGAAGGAGGAGGAAGCGGGCAGCTTGCTGGGCACACAAGCAGGCCGGGGTCACTTCTGTCCCCACAGCAGCCCCGTATCACCACCTTCTGTAACAAGGCGTGCTGCAAAAGCCCCGGGAGGCAGCACAGCCAAACACTGACCCCCGAGAGAACGCAGCCTCCACTCCCCAAACCCTACAGCGCCCTCACAGGCGCCCGTTCTGATCCCCATAATGGGCCTGAAAGTGCAGAACACAGATGTCAGAGGGGAACGCGTGCTCCTCTCCCTCTCCCTCCCTCCCTCCCCAGGCCCCGGTACCGACCACACAGCAGCACAGGGCTGTTCCCTCGGCCTGGTGGCACCCCGGGGTCGGGGCCCACAGGATGGCAGCTGTGCTGGGTGTGGGGTCACAGGGCAGCCTGGGCCAGGGAGGTGCTGCAAGGGGGGACTGAGTGAGCCCAGGTGTTGTTGGGTGGAGGGAGAACGGGAGGGAGAAGGGGAGGGGAGGGGAAGGAGAGAGAAAGGAAGGAGAGAGGAAAAACAGGAAGGAAAAGAGGGAGGAAAAACAGGAAGGAAAGGAAGGAGGAAAAACGGGAAGGAAAGGAGGGAGGTAAAATGAATCACAGAATCACAAGGTTGGAGTGGACCTACCAGATCATCCAGTCCAACTGCCCTCCCATTTCCACCGCTACCACAGCACTAACCCAGGTCTCGCAGCTCCTCATCCAGACCCTCTTGAACACTGCAGGGACGGCGACTCCACCACCTCCCTGTGCAGCCATTGCAGTGCCTGACCACTCTGAGAGAAAAAGTTCCTCCTCGTGTCTAACCCAAACCTCCTCTGGTACAACACCCCCAGGTCCCTTTCCTCTTCACGCTCATCCAACCACTCGTCCCCAAGCCTATAACGTTGCATGGGGCCATGCATGCATGCATGCAACGCATGCATTTGGCCACTTCGTTGTGGCCAAAGTGCAGACCCGGCACTCGGCCTTGTTGAACCTCATTCCATTCACCTCAGCCCAGCGATCCAGCTTATCCAGATCCCTCTGAAAGGCCTCCCTGCCCTCAGGCAGATCAACACCGCTTCCCAACTTGGTGCCATCTGCAAACTTACTGAGGTGCACTCAATGCCCTCGTCTAGGTCATCAGTAAAGATATTAAACAAGATAGGCCCCGGTACTGACCACTGGGGGACACCACTCGTAATGAGTCACCAGCTGAACTTCACTCCATTGACCACCAGCCATTGGCCCTCTAGCCAGTTCCTTACCCAAAGAAGTGTGTACCTGTCCAGACCACGGGCAGCCAGCTTCTCCAGGAGAATACTGTGACAGACCGTGTCAAAGGCTTTGCTGAAGTCTAGGTAGACTACATCAACAGCCCTTCCCTCACCTATCAGTCTGGTCACCCAGTCGTAGAAGGAGATGAGGTTGGTCAAGTACGTCCTGCCTTTCATGAACCCGTGCTGGCTGGGTCTGATCCCCTGGATGCCGCGCACACGTCGTGTGATCTCACCCAAGATGATTTGCTCCACTACTTTCCTTGGTACCGAGGTCAGGCTGACCGGCGCGTAGTTCCCCGGATCCTCCTTATGACCCTTCCTGTAGATGGGAGTCACATCAGCGAGCCTCCAATCCTCCGGGATCCCTCCAGATAATCAGGAGAACTGATAGATGCTGGAGAGTGGCTCGGGAATCACCTTCTCCAGCTCCCTCAGCATACTGGGGTGGAGCCCATCCAGTCCCATGGACTTGTGAGAGTCCAGATGGAGGAGGAGCTCTCTAACCATCACCTGAATCACTGGGGGTGTATTCTGCACAGCATCTCCAGACTTCCAGATCAGGGAGTAAAGTGCTCTCAGGATTACTGATCTGCCTATTCAAGGCAGATGTAAAGAAAACATTGAGGACCTCAGCCCTCTCCTTATCCTCAGCGGTCACATAGAATGCCTCATCCATCTCTTCATCGTGATTAGGAGGTCTATAACAGACCCCCACCAGGCCTTCCCCCTGATCCTTACCCACAGACACTAAACTTCATCATTCCCAACCCCAAGCTCTTCAACATGAAAACAGTCTTTAATATAAAGGGCCACACCACCACCACCCTTCCTTCTTCATCCATCCCTTCTGAAGAGCTCGTAGCCATCCTTCACAGCACTCCAGTCACGGCAGTGGTCCCACCATGGTTCAGTGATAGCAACTAGGTCATAGTTAGCCTGATGCACAATGGCTTCCAGCTCCTGCTTATTGCCCATGCAGTGAATATTGGTGTAGATGCACTTCAGTTCAGCCACCTGTCTCACCCCCAGCTCAAGCACCGTCCCCTAGGCTCATCTCTGGCGAGCCCCGTTTTGTCCCCCTCACCATCATAGCTAGTTTAAAGCTCTTTCAATAAGCCCTACCAGCTCCTGCTAGGATTCGTTGCCCCCTAATGAGATACATGGGTCCCATTGACGGACAGCAGGCCAAGGGCCAAGTAAACTGCCCCACGATCAAAGAACCCAAAGTTTCTGTGTTGACACCAGCCTCTGAGCCAATTATTCACTGCTTGTGCTTTCCATGCCTGCTCCGTGTCCCTCACTGCTCCTGAAGGTATGGAACAAAAAAATGACTTGAGCTCTCGTTCCTTGAACTAAACGCCCCAACCCCCTGAAATCTCTTTTCGTAATCTGTAGGTTTCTGTGGGCAATGTCATCACTGCCCACCTGAACTATGAGTAATGGAAAATAATCAGTAGACCTAACCAGCTTTGGAATGTGTCAGCTCCACCTTTGCTCACCCAGCAGCCTGCCCACAAGCTGCCAGCCCCCCAGCACAAGTGCAGCACTGCTGCTGGCTTCAAAAAAGCCTTTAAAAGAGCTTTTTTATTGGCTTTTTTCACTGCCTTGTGCAGCCTTACCTGCTCTGAAGGTAGTCTCTGCAGCAAAAAAGGAAGGAAAGAGGGGAGATAAAAGGGGAATGGAGGGGAAAAAAAAAAAAAGAAAAAAAAAAGGAAAGGAGAAAAAAATAAAAGGAAAGAAAAGGAGGAAGAGGGAAGAGGAATGGAAAGAAGGCGGCAAAGGAGCACAATAGGCAACGTACACCATAATGGTGTGCCCAGGTCTAACTGGATCTGATAAAACCTCACGCTACTCTGTGAGGCTCAGGACCACATCCTGTGGGCTCTCCCCACACTGCACACTGCTGGGCAGCCCTCTGTGACTCCCAAGGGATGGTGGAAGCAGCCCCATGCTCTCTGGGTGCCCTCAGGCTGTGCTTCCCCAGTGCAGGAACACACAGCAAACCCTGGGAGCTCAGTTCTGGGGGGTGACAACACCCAGCAGGGACGGAGCAGACCTGCACAGAGCTGGAACAGGGCATGGTGCACAGGGAGGAGGTGCAAGGTGAGAACACAGTGCCACAGGGCTTGTGGGCTGTGGAGTCACCTCCAGCCCTGGGTGACATTCATGGACTGATCCACAGCTCCTGGCTGAGCCCAGGGCACACCCCACTGCACCACGGCCCTGGCCCAAGGGTACAGACAACACACAGCACGGGGGAAGCATCACGTTTTAATTAAAAAAAAAAATATTGCAATACAATAGAAGTAGAGGCCAAATGCAGCCCACAGTGTGGGTGGTGGAGAGCAGCTCAGTTCTGGGTGGCAGATGGGCTACTCTCCAATGCTGAGCATAAAGCCTGTTTCTCATGCTGGACCTCTCACCCCTCTGAACACAACACCACCACGTCCCAACAAGGCCACCAGCCCCAGAGCAGGTGAGATGGGGTGTGCAAAGTGAACAATGGCAGAAGGAGGGAGCTGCAAGAGCCCAGAGCTTCCCCTGGCCTCCTGTTCTTCAGCCACCACTCATGGCCCTAGGGATGCTGAAAGAGCACAAAGAGGACGTGCCTGCATAACTGACCCTCAGGACAGGCAATGAAACTGACCATCACTCTTCCACTTCCTGCATGGAGGGAGTCCTGGATAAGGCACAGCAGAAGGTGTATTTACTGATGGGAAATATTTTAATTTAGTATTTCTGTCCCAAGAGGAAAGCTGAGGGTTTTTCACCCACAAATGATGGGTGCTGCAGCCATTCCAACCAGGTGGAGTTAGTCCCTCCTTGGGGTCCCCAAGTCTCATCATGCTCGTCGCGCCTTCTTGGTTTTCTTCTTCTCCTCTTTCATAGCAGTGTCGTGGGCTTTCCTCTTCGCAGCCAGTTTGTTTGCCTGCACAGAAACACAACCCAAGACCCACAGTCAGGTCTGTCCCCACACAACAAGAGCTGCTCCAGCCTCAGACCCACTGAGTTGTTCAACACCAGGTGATGGAGACAAGCAGTGGTGCCCCGAGCTTCACTTGCTGGCCTTGAGCTGAGGTCCCAGGCAGGCACAGGGATTTCTGCTTAGGGAGTTTGAATGTCTGCAGCCTGATAATGCTAGGGAAGAGGCCTGTACAGTCTCAGGTTTGTGCACCAGAGATCAACATCCTCACTGCCTCACCATGTACAGAGAGGGAATGAAAACCCAAAACACACAGCGTGGGACCAGTTTGTGATGGTGCAGTCCTCTCCTGGAGGAGGGGATTCAGCTCTGTCCAGCCCCACAGCAGGGCAGGGAGACCAGGGCTGCAAGGCTATGAGCAAAACTCCCTCCTGCAACCAAAGCTGGGGAGGCACAGGCCTCAGAGGTCACTCCTTCCTTACAAGATGAGGACAGACTAGGATATATCTTTAGCTGCAAACTGATTTGGGGATGGCCTAGCACAGGGACCCATGGTTTGGGGCATCCCTACGGTCATACCTCTCGGATTTTGCGTTTCTTTCCAAACATGATCTTCTTGTAGAGGTATTTCTCCCTTTTCTTCATCATCATGATGGCCAGGCGCTTCTCCTCGCTCTGCTGCTCCTGCTCCAGGCGCTGTTTGTCCTCCAGCCGCACTTTGCCAGCAGTCACCTTCACAGGAAGTGCCTGCAGACAGCAGAGAGCTCAGGACTGTGTGTGCCAGGAGCCAGCCCTCCCCCAGGGGCACATCCACACCGGTCAGTGGTAATACAAGAGACACAGCATCCTCTCTGGTCACCCCCAGACCAGGTGTGGCTGGGAGATTTGTGATCCTTGAGGTCCTTTCCCACCCTGGCCATTCTATGATCCCACTGCCATGTACTGCACCTTGTTGCTCTGAGTCTTCTGCTCTTCTATCTTCTTCAATTTCATCTCCTCTTCCTTTTCGGACTCATCTTCCTCCTCCTCTTCCTCCTCTTTATCATTGTCATCCTCTTCTTCCTCTTCCTCCTCCTCACTCTCTTCCCCTGTGGAGAGATCACTGTTACTGACTGTGGAACACGGTGGTCCTGCAGCAGGCAGAGCTCTGCTGAAGCAGCAGCACTGCCCAGATCCCTTCCAGCTCTGGGAGCCTCACATCACCTGGGTCCTCGCCCCGCTGCATGGCCAGCAACTTCAGCTTCTCTGGAGGGATGTAGTCTCCTTCCTGCTCTGTCACGAAGGGTGAGAGGTGTGGGGGCAGCAGCACACCGGGGAAATAATCAGCTACAGGGAGGCACAGCTTGGCATTGACTGAGTCAAAAACCCACTGAGGCTGCAGGTAATACCTGGGGGCAGAGGGTTACAAGGCTGGGGGTCAGACTGTCTTCCTGCCCCATGCTCTGGTGTCCAAGGGGCTGCAAGACTGCAGTGAAACAGGTTGGGAGCAGACAGAGAAAGGGAGAGTTCAGAAACATCCACCAGCCCAGATGGCCATTCCGGGGACAGGACACCTGGCTCACCTGCCCACAACCTGCTGCTCCACCTGGGGCCGGTCAACAATCTGGTGGGTGATGGATGGGTCACTCACGTCATAAGTGGCACCGATGCACAGGGACTTGTCCCAGGACACTTGGCCACCAAAGCACCTGCCAGTCAAATACACCAAGTGGTTGGTCACACAGCACTCTCGGCCTCAGCAATGCTACTGGAGTGGACAGGGAAGAACAGCACGAGGTGGTAGAGCAGCAGGAACACTTCCCATCACATACCGGATGATGAAGGCCAGGGGCTCTCGAGGCACCTCCCTGTTGAGGAAGAAGCGCAGCCCTTCAAACAGCTTTTTGTGCTTCTCCAGGGCCTCCTGCTCCTTCCTCCTGGCATCCATCTGCTCAGCAGTCTCCTGCTCGGAAGCAAAGCAGTCAAATCTCTTCCCCACATGCAGCACAGCCAAGCCCCTCTCTGTTCTCAGACACTGTCCCCCATCCTCCTGCCAGCCCTCCTTGTCCCACACTGGGCACTGACAGCCTTTTCTCAGCCATAAGATGTGCTGAGGACAAGATAGCTCGCAGTGTGGGTCAGTCCTGGCCACCAGGCTCTTACCCCCTCCACAGGGAACTCATCCATCTCCACATCATCCTCTTGGGTTGGGGCCACCACACGTGCCAGGCTGGCACTCAGAGCCGACAGTTTCTGCAACCAGAGGAGAGCAGGATGTAAGGTTCAGACAGGGCTTTGGAATGGGAAAAAGAGTAGGGGCTCACAGAGGAAGCCCCAAGACCAAGCACAGGTCCTCCTCTGGCCACAGCAAAGGGATGAGAAATTGGGATCTCCACCGTGCATGGGTCAGGCTCTGCTCCTCACCCCCCGTACCACTGCCCACACCAGGAGGGGTCCCCAGCCAGGGCACTGAGGGCACACAGTGTCCTTGCACACAAACTCCTCATGGTGGTAGCAGTGCCCCTCACCTCCAGGTAGCTCTCTGAATCCATGGCATACTCCTTGCCTTCCGAAGGCTTTAGTTCAACCTCAGCTTGGCCATCGATCTGCAGACAAAGAGAAAGCTGGGGAGACAGCTCCCAAGCGTGATCTGCCCAAACATCCTCCCCCTCAGCCCTTCCATCACCCACACAAATCCCCAGGAGCAATGCTCCCTGAAGCAGGTGCTCCCACCAGCCTGGCGTGTCCTCAGGGCAGGCAGTGGCCTTACCTTGGGTGGGTAGTGCAGGTTGAGTGAGTGGTAGAGACGAAAGTTGACGAAGCCCAACAGGGTGGTGTAGAACTCAGTGAAGGTAGCCATCACACGATAATCCACGTCTGTTGGGTGCTGTGGGCACACGGGGAGGGGAAGGACACAAAGATGAAGGAGCAGATTCCTTAGTAAGGGACCGGGTGCTGTCTACCCAGTGCCAGCTCAGGGAATGAAGCTGCTCCTCCAGGTGATACGTGCAGGTCATGACAAGAAATAGCAGGGCCAGGAGCTGAAACACAGCAGGAATACAGCCAGCCCCATGACAGCCAGGATGCGAGGGATCAAGGAAAGTTATGGGCTCAGTGACGGAATGCTGCCAAGGTGACACTGCCATGGGCTGTACCAAAGGCCACAAACTGGGAATGTTCTCACCTAACCAAATCCCAAAAACCATGGGACAAAAGGAGAGCGCTGCAGCAACTACGAGCTCCTGTGTGCCAGTGGTTCCAGCCCAGCAGCACCAACAGCTCTACCTGTTGGGATGGCTGCACAAGGAGCGTGCTGCCCTACCTCCCTGTAAAGACGATACAGGAGTCAACTCACCCTAACACCTCCAGTTGAGCTAACTGCCAGTTAATCTTCAATTTGCGGGCAGAACACATTTTAATAATTGACAAATAGAGAAAAGAAAGAGCTGGGTAGACTGGTACAGCCCGACACCAGGGTCTGATAGGAGGGGCTATGCCACACATGGCTGCCAAAGGCCTCCTGGCCTTCACCTGTTTTGCCTCTTTGGCAGAAGAGTGAGGAGACGTCCCCAAAACCCCACCCCAGCCCTAGGGAAGTGAACAGCAATAACAGCACAGGTCTCGTGTACTCACATCGTGGGCAAAGGCGTAAGGGGTGATCCAGGTGATGGGCTGCCCCAGCACCTCTGCCTGGTAGTAGATGCCCTTGATGGAGAGGAAGACCTGGTGGGAAAAGAGTGTGATGAAGGCTACAGGTGCTCCTGTTCTTACCAACCTTCCCTGGACAGCAAGGATGCAAAGGAGCACTGGGGACAGGCAGCAGGACCCATCCCTCATTTGAGCCCCCACCTTGCGCAGTGAGCGGGAGGCGATGACGTAGTTGAGGAACTCAACAGCCAAGCGTCGGCACAGCTGGATGGTCTGCACGTGGCACTTGCCCGTCCGTGGGAAGGTAGAGAAGAGGAAACACATGGAGAGGGCATCATCCAGGTCCCGCAGTGCATCCACAAAGGTTGGATACCTGCAGCCAGGCAAGGGGAAACGGTGCCATCACACCTGGCTCCAAAGCCCTAAAGCTGCAGCAGCCAGTAGGGACCTCGTGCAACAAAGGGATGAGCAAGTGCAGCCACCGTGGAGTGCCTGACAATCTGTGGGGACAGGGCATCCCTGCTGGGCACTCAGAGCCCTTCTGACAGCACTGCAGGGCTCAGGACTGCCCTGGGAGTCAGGAACCTCCCTCGCTGGGGGGACAAACCCAGCTTGTCATCTCCTACCCTGAGGTGACAGCCCCGAGCACGTGTTGGGGCAGGAGTGTGTGTGACCCCACAGCTCCAACAGAACACCTTCACCACTGCAAAAATCACGTCAGGGCAGCTCTTAGCTCCCAGGGCTGTTCCTCTCTCCCTGCTGGCACAGTCAGTTCCCATACACCACTGGGACAACACAGAGATTTGCCAGCATAGCTCCCCTCTCTCGTGGGTCATCTCCTTTTCTTCTGCCACTAAATTAACCACCTGTATTGGCACGCTGGACCTTCCTCCCAGAGCATCATTGGAAAACTCTCAGGGGAGGACGGGAAAGTTCTCAGTGTCATTATGGAGACCCTGGAGCCATTCACAATAGCCAAGAACGCCCCAGTCACTCACATCTCACAAGCTACTCTACTAATCCAGGAACTCTACGTGATGCCCAGCAATGCCCAGAGATGGATGGGTGCTGCTGAAGACGGGTGGCCCCAGCGAGGCACCGTGGGCTCACCTCTCCTTCACGATGTGGTCGAGCTTGTAGGTGGGTTTGTTGTCCTTCAGCCGCTCCGCTGTGCCCCACTCACTCTTCCCATACGCCTTCCTCAGCTTACGGACAAAGATCTGCAGGCAGAGCAGGGCTCAGAGCACTGCAGGGCAGCACAGCCCGCAGCTCTCAGTGCACTGATTACCTTGTATTCCCGGAACTTGTTGACGATGGGTTCATGGAGGAGGAATTTGATGTCTTTGAGGAGATAGAAGGTCCGTGCCGCGGTGGAGCCTTTGTTCACCTTCTTCTTGTGCTTGGGCTCATGGGGGTAAATCCCCTTCAGGATGCAGAGGCGTCTGTTGAGGAGGGACGGGGTGTCAGCCTGCTGCCCAGCGGCTCTGCCGTCACCACGGCCACCCCATGGGAGGCAACGGACGGGGCTGTGCGGCAGGCAGCCCCGTGACCCACCTGAAATCGGGCAGGCTGAGCTGCAGCTTCTTGCGCGCCTTGTTGCGGGTGATGTAGTTGGTGGCAGAGCCCCGCTCGTACTGGGGGGGGAGGGAACACAGAGGGGTCACGGGGGGGAGAGCAGAGGGAGCCCCAACGGGATGCACGTGGGGGTACCGGGAGAAACGGGGAGGGCAGGAGGACGGGAACGGGGAGAAACAGGGGAACCTGAAGGGAAACCGCGAGGGGCGGGGGTGGGGATAAAGAAAAGGAGGGGAGAAACTGGGGGGACGCGTGGGGGGGGAACAGGGAGAGCCGTGGGGCCGGGACGGCCGCACCCCCCGCTACCTTCTTCTTCTCCAGCCCCCCCATGGCCCCGCTGCCACCGCCTCGTGCTCCGCCGCGCCGAAGGGCCCGGGCTGCCCTCGCACTGCCTGCACCGCGCCGGACCTCGCCTGCGCCGGAACTCCGGCGGGCCCGCGCGGCCCCGAGCTGCAGAGGGGCCCAGGGGTGCGGGTGGGACGCGGGGCGGAAAGAGGAGAAGGGAGGCGGTCACTCAGGCGCGCCGCGGGCAGCTCCAAGCCGGCCGGCGGGGTCCTTAGGCGCGGGGCACGCTGGGAAGGAGAGAGGAGAGGGGCGGGGCCACCGCAGGGGGGCGGGCGTCGCGCGGGGGGCGTGGCCACGATTCATGGGCGTGGCTTCGCGAACGGTGCGAGGTGTTGGTTTGTGGGCGTGGCTACGGCAGGGGGCGTGGCTTTGTGCTCGGTGCGGCGCGGCCGGTGGGCGCTGGGCCGAAGGATGGGCGCGTTGCCCACCACGTGCCGCCCCCGCGGCTCTGCGTTGAGCCCCGCTGTCCCCGTATCCCCTTCCCGGGGCCACCGACGTCCCGTCACGCTGCTGTGCCACCGGCCCGTCTCCTGCTCGGTGCCCCTGACCTGCCCCGCTCTGTGGCTGACCCGGTGCACGGGGTCGTGACCACCCCATCTGCTCCTTCTTATCTGCGCCCCGCTCTCGCCTCCAGCCAAAGTCCTCGCCCCTTTCTGCTGACTCGGCCCCGGAGTGCGGAACTGCCTCACTCGTCGCCTTCCTGCTCGGCGCCGCTCAGCCTGCTGTCACCCGCCGTCACTCGCTGTCACCCACCCGCCGTCCCCTAGCCGCGATGTGGCTGCTCCTGGCCCTGCTGCAGGCTGCGGTGCTGCCCGCCCGGCCCTGCGGTGAGTTTGAGCCGCCCCAGTGCTTCATATCCATGCTCCAACGCGGGGCTCCCGGGGCCGGGCTGTGGGTGGGAGCGCAGGGGTGCCGGTGGTCGGGTTTCCCCTGTTCCCTTTTCCCCTTTTCCTGCCCCGTGCCCCCTCTGTGCTCGGCTTCTCCCTCAGCGTTGTGCAGAATCTGGGGGTTCAGCTTCACGGGGTAGAGGGCGCACATCGGGGTGAGGACGCTCCGCTCCCCACCGCCACCGCCGCTCTTTGTCTTCCCCACGTCCCCCGGCGCTGGGCTGCGCTCACTCCTTGCCCCCATCCTCACGGGGATCCCCGGCAACAGAAGCTCCAGCAGAGGCAGCGGTGGCGGTGCGGTCGTTGGCTGCACGGCTGCTGGGGCTGGCGATGGAGCCGGGGCAGGATGCCGACCCCGGGGTCTACGTCGGGCTGCGCCTCGGCGGCGAGCACGACCTGAGCATGGAGCAGCGCTACCTGCAGCGTCTGCAGGACGCCTTCCAGGGACGCTACGGCCGGTAGGTCCCCAGCGTGTCAAAGCGGGACGGTCCCTGTCCCTTTTGTGGTCCCGCTGATGCCAATCCCCGCAGGAGCCTGCACGCAGCCAGCCGCCTGTCCCGTGGCCATAGGCACCGCAACACGTAGGTGATGGGATGGGGACGGGGTGGTTCCCGTGCTCCTCCATGTGCTGACCACACTGCCCGCAGGGATTCCATGCCGGAGACAGGGCAGCTGGCACTCTACCTGCTTGGGCTGCGTGCCACCTGCCCCCCACCAGACCCCACAATCCAGCGCTTCCCAGTGACGTGGCTCAAGTACTATTTGGAGAAGGATTGGGCAGGTGGGGTACCCCACCCACAGCGGGCACCCTATGGGTGCTGGCACTGCAGCTCTGCTGCCACCAGCTGGCTCTGGTGACAGCAGTGCTCTCTCCCCAGGCTCCCGGCATCATGGCCATCCTCTCACCAGTTACTACCAGTACAGCCTGGGTGTGCTGGCTCTCTGTGTCCACCACAAGCGGGTGCGTGAGGAGGTGATCCAGCGGCTGCTGGTGGCTGAGCAGCACCGGCGCTTCGGGCACGTGGATGGCAATGCTGTGGGTAAGGGACAGCAGGGACCCAGAAGGTGGGACAACCATGGGGTTGGCGTGCAGCATCTGGGGTGACACGGCCGTCCCTGCAGACACAGAGGCAGTGGCAGCATTGGCCTTCACCTGCCTGGAGAAGGAGCAACACATCGGGGCTGGGCTGGCAGCAGAGCTGCGGGCGGCCGTGCATAGGGCCAGGGCAAGGCTGGTAGAGGCACAGAGCACAGACGGCCTCATTGGGAACGCCTTCAGCACTCCATTGGCCATGCAGGTGAGCGTGGGCATTGGCATGGAGCAAGTGCAGGAGCATGGGTGGCTGTTGGTGCAGGTCTGACCTGAGCCCTGCACTGAGCACTTCCTTCCTTCACCCCCTCCCAGGTCTTCATCGCCGCCAACACATGCAAGACGCAGCCAGCATACGGCCGTGCCATGGCTGCACTGCTGCATCACCTGGACAGTTTCACCAGTGCTGCCACCATGGCCCAAGCGCTGCTCGCTCTCAACGGCCGCAGCTACTTGAGCATCGCCTCCATGCAGTGCCAGGAGGAGCTAGGTAGGAGCAGGGGCCACGGGGCACTGGGTGGCCAGCGTGGGGCTGGCACTGATGCCACCGTGGCTCCTTGTCACAGACACATTGACACCCGTTTTCTTGGAGCCAATGCCCCTGGGGCCACACAATATGACTGTGCGGCTGGTGGTGGAGTGCCCGGTGCCGGGGTGTCCCCAGCAGCTGCTGTGTGACAGCCTGGTGACTGCGCCCACCGGGGCCTCGCTTCTGGACCTGCTCAGGGCAGCCCCGCCACAGGGATCTAAAAACTTCACGTGAGTGGTCCTATGGTCAGGGGGCTCTGAGCCCTGTCCTCTTGTCCTCATCCACTCCGCTGTGTCCCTGGGACTCCCAGTTCCTCACCTTGCTCTGCTCCCAGGTTTGAGACCCAGGACACTGCATATGGCCCCTTCCTGACCTCGGTGCAGGGCATTGCCGCGAGGCCAAAGGAGCGACAATACTGGCAGCTGCTCAGCGGGCTTGGAACCAGCCTGCAGATGGGTGAGTGATGGGGACACGGAGATATGGGGGCACAGGGATGTGTCCCTGTCCCTGCGGCCTCACTGCCACCCTGGCCACTGTGTCTCTCTGCAGGTGTTGCTGATTACAGACCAAAGGATGGGAACACTGTCATCCTGCGCCTGAGCAAGTGGTAGCGGGGCTGGTTGTGGGGATGATGGCAATGAAATGCTGCAGAACCTCCGGGCTGTGCCGTGCTTTCTCTGTGCGCTGGGCAAGAGGAGGATGGGGCTGGGGGGTGGGCACAGCCGGGCTCTGTGCTCGGGATTCCGTGGCCTCACCGCTGCTGGGGTGGCTGAAAGCCTCCAGGCTGTGGTGTGCTCAATGCCCCCGAGAATGCACGACCCCCTGGAGCTGCTCGTGCCCCAGGCAGGACCACCAGCATAGTGGGGATCACAGGGATTTCAGCAGCTGGGGTGCAACTGTCTGCCCCCACCCCAGGGGCTGAGGGTGATGGTATCGGTGGGGACCATTCTGGCCCAGCACTGGGATGCTTCAGTCCCAAATTTGCCTGGACTCGACCCAAACAAAGCCTGCGCTGGGGGTGCAGCTGGCAGCGAGCGCCGCACGGGGCGGGGACTGACGCCGGTGCCAGGCCTGCGAGCCACGGCGCCCGCCCATGAGTCACCCGGGGACACTGACGCAGCCGCTCCGTCACCGGGAAGGCCGTCCCCGCTCCGCCGTCGCCGCTCCCCCGGCTCTGTTGGTGATGCGCGGCCGCCGCCTCCCAGCTCCCCGCGCGGTTATCATCCCCGCCGCTCCGCTCTCCCGCATCACCGCTCGCCATCCCGCACCGCGGTGACGTGCGCTGGTTGCCGGGGAGGACCCGCCCGCCTTCGCTCCCCGCCATCCAACTTTGCTCCTCCGCACCGGCGCTGCTCGCGCATGGCACCCGACGGCTGAACCCACCGCTCGTCCATCCCGGCCATGTGTCCTCGGTGCCCCGGTGGCGATGAAGCAGCGATGATGGCCGCCGGTGCGACCCTCCGTCCCCGCAGACCGGACCAGGGGCAGCCGGGGAAACGACCGCCGTTACGGCTGGTGCTCACCGTCGCGGCGTGGCTGGGCACCGGCACCGCTCTGGCCGGCCTCAACAAATGGATTTTCGCCGCCCACGGTTTCCGCTACCCGCTGCTGCTCTCCTCCCTGCACATGCTGGCGGCCATGGCCCTGGGCTACCCGCTGGGCTGGGTACGAGGGCCGCCGCCGCCCGTCCGGCCCCGCGCACGGATCTACCTGCTGAGCCTCACCTTCTGCGGCAGCGTGGCTTTGGGCAACCTGGGGCTGAGCCTGGTGCCGCTGGACGCAGCTCAGGCCGTGCATGCCACCGCCCCGCTGGCCACCCTGCTGCTGTCGGCGTTGCTGCGGGGCCGCCGGCACCATCCGCTGCAATACGCGGCTATGGGACCGGTTTGCGCCGGGGCTGTGTGCAGCATCGCCGGAGGTGTCCGCTTCCACCAGCCTGGAGGCTGCGTCCTCCTGGCTGCCACCGTCCTGCGTGCCCTCAAGTCGCTGCAGCAGAGTAAGTGCCGCCTGTCTGCCCTCGGGATGTCCCGGTGATGCCGCACCAGGGGTGAGCCACACCACAACCGCCGTGGTGCTCTGGGCCCCAGGGACGCTCTTGGTGTCACTGCTGCTCCCTCTGGCTTTGGGGACATCCCTGTCCCAGCAGGTGGCCCTGCTGTCACCCCTTGCCCCCCCCGCCCACCCCATGTCCTGTTCCACCCCTTCCCCAGTGTCACCCCACCCCCAGCGTCACCCCCTGCCCACCCTTCCCTCTGTCACCTCAGTGTGACCACCTTGTTCCCCTGCCCTCCGATCTGTGCCTGCTTCTGGTCCCATTCCCATCCTATCCCTGTCCCATCCCAATCCCAACCACCATCCCACCCCCATCCCTTTATCGCCATCCCCTGCATGTCCCCATGTGGAGCTGCACTGTCCCCACTCAGGGCCCCTGGCCATGGCTGGAGTAGTGGAGCCACCCAGGCCATGATGTCCTTGGCAGGAGGTGGGGAGGAGCACCCTGACCACACTGTTCTTTTGGAGGGCTGGGAGCATTTCCTCCACCCATGACTCACATGGGCATCACTGCTGTGGCCACAGCCCATGACTCACAGGGCTATGGAACAGGGATGGGGATGGAATGGGGTTTGGGAGGGGAATAGGGATGAGGATGGAGGTGGGATGACTTTGGGATTAGGATGGGGGTGGGGACAGGGTGGAATAGCCTGGGAACTTATGTGTCACCTCTGGCCTCACTGTGGGCACTGTGGTGGAGATGAGAGCTGAGCATGTGCTACCCCTGGACTCAGTGACCCCCAATGCAATGGGATGCTGGAGTGGGCTGAGGGCACCCCCTTTCCTCGTGATTTTTGGGCTGTTTTACCCCAGTGGGGGCTCTATCTAACTCTGCCCTGTCCCCCCCCAGGCCTGCTGCTGCAGGAGGGCCGCCTGGACGCCGTGTCCCTGCTGTGCCTCACCGCCCTGCCCAGCTTCTGCCTGCTCTTTGGGGCAGCCGTGGCACTGGAGGTGGCCCCAGCGTGGCAGGGCGTGCTGCGCTACGACGGCTCGCTTTGGGGCTGCGTGCTGCTCAGCTGCCTGGGCTCCGTTCTCTACAACCTGGCCAGCTTCTGCGTCCTGTCCCTCACCTCCGCCCTCACCATCCACCTCCTGGGCAACATCACGGTGGTGGGCAACCTGCTGCTCTCCCGTCTGCTCTTCGGCAGCCACCTGAGCGCACTCAGCTACCTGGGCATCGCGCTGACGCTGGCTGGGATGTTCATGTACCAGCAGCCACAGCTCATTGCACGGCGCTGGGCCGTGTGGCTGCAGCACCGACCCCCCCGGCACCAGTAGGGATGGAGGTGGTGGGATTTGAGTGTGGCGCAGCTCTGTGCAAGCTGGTGTGCAAGGCTCTGTTTGCACGTATGCGTGCTGATGTGCTTGGCACCGAGAGCACGGGACTGTGCTGATTTGCACAGCTCTGCGTGCACTGGTGTGCATGGCACTGTGTGCACACGTACATGCTGGGGTGCATAGCACTGGGTGTGTGCTGTATGTGTGTGCAGGTGTGCAAGGCAGTGTGTCCATGTGGGAGTGCTGGTGTGCGTGGCACCGTCTGCGCACGTTGATGCTGGTGTGCACGGCACTGTGCCTGCATGTGTGTGTGTGCTGGTGTGCACAGCCGCTCTGTGCACATCTGTGCTGCTGTGCATGGCACGATATGCCCACAAGTATGCTGGTGTGCACAGCTCTGTGTCCTCATGTGGGTGCTGGTGTGCATAGCAATGTGTGCACACGCATGTTTGGTGTGCACACTGTGCATGCACATATGTTGGGCCATGTGCATGCTCAGTATGTGCGTGTTCTGGACGTGGAAGTGTTTGTGTGCACAGCTCTGTGCATGGGGCACAAATGTGCTGTCGTGCACAGGCTCTGCAGGTGTGAGTGTGCCTCTGCACGTGGCAGTGTGTGCAAGGAGTGTGTGAGTGTTGGTGCATGAAGGTTCCACGTGTGCAAGCAGGTCTCATACATGTGGGCACGTGTGCTGCTGGGCAGTCTGTGCGTGTGGAGTGTGTGTACAGAGCATTTTGTGCAGGTCTGTGCTGGTGTGCACAGACTGTGTGTGCGAGTGGTGCTCCGTGCACAGTTTTGTGCATGAGAACATGGACCTGTCAGTGCGTGCACAAGTGTCTGTGCACAAGTGTGTGTGCAGATCCTTACGGGGGGGATGCATGCACACACTGCTGCACACAGGCTCAGCGTGGGCACAGATTCTGTGTGCCAGCGCATTTCACATCGCTACTGAGCTCTGCTGGGTGGAGTGAGCCTGGTGCACGTGTGCACACAGCTCGTGGCTCCCTGGGACAGAGGGTGTTGGACCCTTGGGGTGCTGTGTGCCACTTCAGTACAGGTGTCCCCAGTGATGTCACCCTCCTGCTGTCGGTGATGTCACGGTGGACACGTTGGGGACTGATGCACACCCACATGTATTCTCCAGGAAGTGCAGTGGCACTGGGACAGCTCTGAAATAAAGCTCTATTTTTGTCATACTCCATTCTTGGCTGCCATGACCTCACACCCAGACCGGCTGAGCCCCTGTTCCCAGTGGGGGCTGTGACAAGAGACTTCAGCCTGAGCCACCTTGCACGTGCTCGGGCTCCAGACTCAAATGCTGTCTTTCTTTCACCCATTGGGATGGTGAGTCTTGAGGCTGCTTGTAGAAACACCCTGGAACAGCTCCTTCCCAGCAGGGCCACCCACGGTGCCACAGGGCCACTGCCACTGGTGCCAGCTTCCCCAGGGCACCTGGGGCTGGAGTGGTGCCCATGCTACAAAGTGCCCAAGGGGCACTGAGCTATCAGAACCAGCCCATGCCCTTACCAAGAGCTTGGCAGGCACAAGCTGTGCCCATCCCTCTGCCTGTTTGCTTTTAGGGCTCAGATTTCAGAGGCTTTTCCATAGCAGGAAGGACGAGATGGAGTTTTGGGTTTCCTTCTGAAGGGCAAACCAGGACACCAGGAAAAGTCCCCAGCACAGCCTGGCACCCACACTGACCTCTGCCAGAAGCTGGAGGAGCAGGACTGGGCCAGGATCCTACTGCACCATGTCTTTGCCTGGTTTGCCCTCTTTTTAACACTTTGTAGTGCTGGTGACTGTCCTCTCTTTGAGTATTTCAGGCCATGACCTCAGCCTGGTGGCGTTCCTGATGCTGGGGTGTCCCAAAGGGGCACAGGCATGGGGCAGCTCCTGACTCCATCCCTGCAGATGACAGTGATTCGCCATGCCTCCGTGCCCTCTGACATGGCTCTTGTGTCCCCAGTGTGGGGACTTTACCATCTCTTCCAGCCCCTTCTAACAGTGCACCATGGAAATGTTCTGTATGGGGATTAGCTGCTGCCCCAGGGTAAGGCTGTGGTAGTGGGAAGGGATCTGCAGATGGGAAGCAGCAAGGACAAAGTCTGGCTGAGTAAATGCTGTCCCTCTGTCACATGCTGGGTGATGCTCCTGAAGCGGGGGGTGAGACCACACCTGCACTGCTGCATCCAGGCCTGGGGAATCTGGTAGGGGAGGAAGAGGGGCCAGCAGCAAGGAGCAGGATGTCAGTAGGTCACTCCCAGCACTGCACTCTTCCTGGCCTCTTCCCAACCACAGCAGAACAGATTTTGGTCTGCCGTGTCAGGACCCAGA
>JAPSGF010000104.1:2313-17780 GCA_035772895.1 Perdix hodgsoniae
GGACTGGGCTCTGGCACCAATTCAGCATTGAATGCCCCCAGTACAGCATCGTATGGACCTGTGGGCCCACCATCACCTGACACTGTGGAGCAGCCTGGCACAGGTCTGACAGTGCTGGGAGTGGAGGGGCAGGCACTGGGAGGAGTGAGCAGTGCAGCTGAATTTGAGTCATCCCTAAGCTCCTCTCCAGTAGCTGGACTGGCATCTGGAACAGGTCTGCTGCCTGGTGCTGGTTCCCCACCCAACTCTGCCTCCCAAAGTGACGTCCTTGCAATTCCCTCTATTTCAGACAGTGATGGAGCAGCTGCACCCATCCCAGCAGAAGCTCCTAGCTCTGCTCTTCCATCCCAAGGCTCTGCATATGGTAAAGGCAGCCCGGAGCTCACTGTGGCTCAAGGGATCAACAGCGCAGGGGGTGTGGCACAGGCAGAAATCCCAGAGAGCCAAAGTCCCTACCCAGACACAAGTCAGGCAGGCAGCAGCACCCAGCAGGGCCCTGCTGACACCGCACCAGGAGCTGTGCTCCATACTGAACTGTCTCCTGTCCCAGCTCCTGGAGAAGATGCCCTGGCACCAGCGTTGTCCCCATATGGTCCTGCAGCTCCCAGCCGTGACCTCTCTGGAGCTGGAGGGTCAATTCCCCTGCCCATTGAGGCCCTTGGTGCCCCTGGTGCTGCTCTCCCACCTCCAGCTGCTGTGGATGGTGCTGTGTTTGAGGCCAACAATGGGGTAGAGGCAGCAGTGAGTCCTGGCCTCGGTGCTGTCCCAGAAGCACCTTTGTCCCCATCCCTTGGGGCATCACAGCCATGGGACACAGCAGCAGGTGCTCCTGAGGACACAGCTCTCCCTGGGGCCGAGGGACCAGGCAGTGGATTTAGTTCGGTGCTGGATGCCCCCACCTCAGCATCATATGGATCTGCAAGGCCACCATCACCTGATATTGTGGAGCAGCCTGGCACAGGTCTGACAGTGCTGGGAGCAGAAGGGCAGGCGTCAGGAGGAGTGAGCAGTGCAGCTGCATTTGAACCATCCTTGAGCTCCTCTCCAGGCACTGGCCTGAAGGTTGGGACGGACTTGTTGCCTGCTGCTCTGTCTCCATCGGGTCCTGCTTCCCCCAGTGATGTGCTCACAGCTCCCTCTGCTTCAGATACAGTTGGCACAAGTGTCTTGGGAGGAGCAGGTGGTGCTCCCAGTGCTCTGCAGCCCTCCCTGGTTGCTGCGCCCGGGCTCCATCCTGCTGCAGGAGGAGTGCGTGATGGGGCTGAGGCTGTCTCTGCAGATGGAGAAGCTCCAGGGCAGTCTCAGGACCAGACTGGGACAGGAGCAGCTGTAGCCTCTGATGGAAGGCTGGGAGCTACACTGCTCTCTATACCTTCGTCCTCGTCCGCTGATGGATCTTCATTACCTGAAGCAGCTGCCAGAGCAGATACAGGAGCAGGCATCCCCAGAGCTGGTGGAACTGGCTCAAGCTCAGACTTGGGGGCTGCTGCTCTCCAGAGCAACAAGGAAACACCCGTCCTTCCCCCCACCGCTCAAAGCAATGCCAGTGTCGGACCTCCTGGTGCCAAATTCAGCCAAGTCAACGTGGTGGAGCTGGCTGGAGGCGAACTGGGAGCCTCAGCCCAGGGGTCACCTTCTGCCAGTGGGGGAAATGGGCTGGGAACTGTCATCCAGATCGCATCAGGAGTGTTGTCCCCCTCCATCCCCACCTCCCCCCCGGAGACACAGCCTCTGGTCCCAGTGGCTCCGGCTGCCTCCAGCCCATTGCTGGTGTCTGCCTCTGCCTCTGCCGGGGGGGTTGGGGACAGCTCAGTTCCCAACATGGGCCCTGCTTCTGCCTCCAGCACCCAGAGTGGGAGCAGCCCGCCAGCACTGCCATGGTCCCCTGTGGATGAGATGGCTTCTGGGATGCTGGCTCCACTGGGAGAAGAGCTCCAACGTGCCCCCAATGCTGCCGCAACTCTGCCTTCTGCATCCAAAAGAGAAAACCTAAAGGAGGGAGCAGCCACCAGTCCCCAGCTCTCCTCTCTGGTTTCAGCAAGTGAGTGGGCAGCAGGGGCACAGGGAGCTGCTGCTGCAGGTGGGGCTGCCCTGCTGCTCCCTCCCCTCCAGCGTGGGGTCCCTGCAGCAGCTGAAGGCAGGGGGGATGCTGATGGCCCTACCATTGTCAATCCAGCCCGTGGGGCTGCCAGTGGGGTGAGCATCCCTGCATCCATTCCGGTCCCAGAGGGAGCCCAAAGGGGGTCCACCTCTGCCACCCCACTCCCCGCCGTGTCCTGCAGTCCGGCCCCCAGCCCTGGGGACAAGATGAGGCTCATGGGGCTGGGGGCAAGCGGCTGGTCCACTGTTGGTGCCCATGTATCATCCTCTATGCTCCAAGGACAGCTGGCTGCTACCCCGACCCCACCGCCGCTCCCCACAGGTGGGTGATGCAGAGCTAGGGCAGAGAGAGGGATGGGAGCAGGAGTGGGGTGTCCCGGTGTGCCCCCATCCTCCCGCTGCCCAGCCAGTGTCACCCTGAAAGCAAAATTATTTCTGTTGGCACAGCCCAAGGGGTTTTGCTATAGGAACATTTTTTCTGAATTTTGTTGTTCTCTTGTAGTCCCAGTGGTGCCCCTCTATGGGTATGGAGCAAGAGAGAATGACCATGAATATGTGCAAAGGAGAGTGGACTTCAATTCCCCACTTTTCAAGCCTGAGACTGGATTCCCATTTGGGAAAACCCTGCGTGATTCCCTCTACGTGAGTCCGTGCTGCCCTGAGTGCACCTCTTTCCAATGCTTGATGTAGAAAAGCTCCAACCCCATCCCCTTGTGCGCAGTTCACAGACAATGGGCAGATCATCTTCCCAGCCTCTGACAGCAGCATCCTCACACTCCCCAACCCGCCTGCCCGTGGATTCACCGGCCGTGAGGGCGTTCCTATGATTGCTGTGTTCTGGGACAATGCTGACTTCTCCAGGGGCACCGGCACCACCTTCTACCAGGTCGGTGAAGCCATCCTTGTGTGTGATTGCATTGAGATGATTGAAGCACGGCACAGGTTGCCCAGAGAGGTGGTGTGTGCCCCATCCCTAGAGACACTTATGGTCAGGTTGGATGGGGCTGAGATGGAGTTGTAGTTGTCCCTGTTTGTTGCAGGGGGGTTCAGCCAGATGGCCGTTAAGGGTCCCTTCCAACTCAAATAGTTCTATGATTCATTGCTTTGCAATGATTCCCCTTGAGATGCAGAGTGAACAGGTGATGGGTGGCATTTCCCTTCTTGGGAACCACACACCTGGTTGCATTATCATGAATGGTACCAGTGGGGTCTCATCCCTTTGTATCCCAAACCCACAGGAGTTCCTCACCCTGAACTCAGAGAAGCCACCATTCATCCGTGACGTGGAAGTGAAGATACGGCGCTACCTGAGGTCTTCCTACTCCGCAGCCTGGACTCTGAAGATCACCTGGGAGAAGGCACCTGCCTATGGGGCACATGGCAACAGCCGCAGGGTATGGGCCTACGAGTTGGAGGTGTCCAAGTACCATTTCTCAGGAAGCCTCATTAGGTTGACTAAATCCATCAGCTCTGCTCAGTCCTTTACCTTCCTTTCTGCTTCTCCCCAGACAAACACATACCAGGCTGTCCTCACCACTGATGGCTTCAGATCCTATGTCCTGATCCTGTACCAGGATGGAGGAATGCAGTGGGACTACACCCAGCTGCTGGCTACCAACGTGCTGATTGGCTACACCAGGTATAGGGTGTCACAGGGACAAAGTGCTGGGGTGGTGCGACCCACAATGTCTGATGGTTCCCCTTCCCCCTATGCAGTGGGGATGGGTATTACCACAATGATGACCTGACCCAAGGATCTCCAGCTGCAAAATATCGCCCTGACCGCTACAGAGGCTACAATACAGGTAGACACATGGCCTGGAGGTGGGGGATGCTCTGCATTGACATGGGGACAGCTCCAGGCAGGGGGGGGGCACTGAGTTCAGTATCAACACCATTTCTGCCCAGACACATTAACTGAGTTCCCTGGGTATGAGTGATGCCCTGGAGATGAGCTAAATTTTGGGAACATCCTTGGGGTGTTCCATAATGTTGCATCCCTTTTTTGTGCAATATGAATTCTTGGAGATTTCTTCGCAAGAGCCTCTCTCCCGTTTCCTGGATATTCTCCTGGTGTTGGGGTCCCATGGTGTGGACCCAACAGCATAAGCATCCATTCTCACTGCTGGAGCCGCCCACAGTCCCGTCTCCCATTCCCCATTCAGATCTCCGTGGGCTGTGGCTGTACAAGCTGGAGAGCCGTGTGGGCATCAACTACCGCCTGAAGTGCCTGGCGTGGACGGGGAGACAGCAGGAGCCGCAGGCATGGAGTCAGGACCTGCCTGCCTGCCCCTGCTCCCTGCAGCAAGGCCAGCAGGACCCGCGCTTCAGGAGTGGCCGTGGAGGCAAGTGGCACCGGCATCCGCAGCGTGTCCCCTGTGCGCCCCTGGCATCCCCTACGGGTGTCCCCAAAGTGCCCAATGTGCTGATTGCATCCCTGCTCCAGGCTGGGGTTCTGCTCGTGTCTCCATGCTGCACTCCGCTTCGCCCAACTCGCACGGTGCTGGTGTCCGCTGCCTGTATGATGGCCGGGGGCAGCTGGTGGAGGGGCGGCAGGAGAGATACTGGAGGGCGTCCCGACAGGCGTCCCCATATCGTGGTAAGCACAGACACCGGGGTGCAGGGGGGAAACATCCCTGTGCCAACCCATCTCTGGACACACTGTGGATGGTTCCGCTCTCCTCCCCTTCCCAGCCCATGATTTTGTGCTTCCTTCCCCCCAGATCAGGAGCTAAAGCTGTATGATTGGTGCTGCAACCAAGCAGGGAGTGCTCGCCTCTGTGCCCGCTACAACGAGAAGAGACCACGGATTGGATGTGATGGGTACCGGGCACAGAGTGCAGGTGGGTTCCCTGCCTGCATGTGCCCAGGGCTGGAGGGGGACATCCCAGTTTCTTCATGGTGAATGCAATGACAACCCTGAGAAAGTTTGGGTTTGGAGGAGGATGGTGCTGTGCTCTGGGCTGGTGTAACATACAGCACTATGGAGCTGGGCAATGTGTGGAGGGGAGGAGAAACACAGGTAGCATTTGTGGCTGTGGACTGAGCTTTGGTCTTCCTTGCAATCCACAGAGGATTCCTCAGAAGACAGCGACTCGGAGGAGCAGAGAGGTGAGGGTCTCAGGGGGTGCTGGGCTCACCCCATGCCATGGAGAGGCTGGGGCTGAGGTCTCACCATTTATTATCTTCTTGCAGATGAGGAGGAGTAACTTGCAGATCGCATACAGACAACACACTCTGGGCTGTAGATGATTCTCCAAACCCTTCGCTCCCATTTGTACCTGGCACTTCTATGTGTTCCCCGTGTGTCTCTGCTCCCTCAGGGATGGAACAGGCACTGTGGCACTGTCACCATGTTCCTTGCCCCTGCTCTCCTGCCTGGGGATGGCACTACAGGGGATTTTAACACCTTGCATTGGTTCAACCCTATGATTGGAAATAATGGGAGAAAAATAACATTGTGTGTGTGAGAACACCTGAATTCTTGCAAAAGCACCAAAGTTCTTGTCACATTGCATTCCTTCAATAAAGCATCAGAGGGTCTGAGCATCACCAGTGAAGTGCAGCTGCCTCTCTGGTGGGTGGGATGGGAGTGGGCTCGGAGCAGGGACTGGTTTGTGTGATCTGATGTTAAGAGCTGGGGGTGCACACATCACTCAGCACAATGCCCTCATTTCATTTTTATTCTGATTTGTTCATAATGCGGTGTGATTGCTGGGTCTAGTTGCACCATGCTGGGGCCCACCCTGTGGTAGATACTCCTATGGATGACCCCAATCACTTCTTCAGGTCCTCAGCAGAAAGTCCCGTTGCTTTGGTGACCCATGTCCTCATGGCACAGCCATGTCCCACAGCCCTGTATGTTCCATCCCCTTCCCATGTCCGGAGCCCTGTCTCACTGCTGGGTGCAGAGCATGTTAGGGCTGTGCAGTGCCTTGGCTTGGAGGCAGGACGTGGGGTCTCTTGAACCGCATCTGCAAAAAGGGACACAGGACAAGCGGTGTTTTAGTTGCACAATCCCTGCACTGAGCCCCGTCAGCAGTGCAGATCCTGCTGTCCCCAGCATCCCGAGCAGACTTTGAGCCCTGGGACAAGGACACTGCTGTGCTTCCCCACACACAGGGACAGTGACCCCGGGCACACCTGGATGGATGGATCGATGGCCTGGAGTTGCGGTTCCCAGAGCCTTCCTGAGGCGTCTGCTCCCTCTTCTGCCTTCATCAGGGCTGGGATGAGGAAGAAGAGCAGAGCTGGGGGAGCACTGTGGGGCATAGGGCCACTCCGCTGCCTGCTCTGTAGCTCAGAGTTGGGCTACAAAGCAGACTGGGGGTGTACTCACAGGAGAACGGCCGCTCTCTCCAGAAGGTCCCCTTGGTCCTAGGAGAAGAGGACAGAACGGGGACAACACATTGGTGAGGCAGGAGAGCCCCTGCCTTGTGCTCAGCCCCCTGAGTGGGGAGCACTGACTGAGTGTGGGGCTGTGGACAGGGATTGAGGAGGAAAAGTCCCAGCTCCTGCACACACTCCATTTATGGCCTTGTCCCAAATGCAAACAAATGCTCTGCCACACTGGGGGCTTGGATGCAGAGCTTCCCACCCCACACATCCCACACCAAGAATAGGGTGGAGGTGGGGATGGGTTGGCACTACTCCCCCAGCCAGCTCTGCCCCTGCAATGTGCTTTATTTCTTGCTCCAGAGCTGCTCCTCCCAGCAACACATGAATTTCAGCGGAAATCATTTGGATGGCATTCAAATTAAAATCAACAGAAAGCCCTTCAGTAACCAAACATAGGGTGGGACAGGGAAGAAACGTGACCGCTCTCTGACATGGAGGAGAAGAAAGCTGTCATTCCTCATTGCAGCAGACAATTGCAAATGGTGTGGATGATGCTGAAGGGGCACAGCCTCCTTCCCCAAAACACCCCTGTCCCGTACCTGGGATGGATTTTCCACTTTTTCAGCATGGCAAGGTTTCTCCTGACACCCACCCTCAACACTCTGCCCCACAGCACCCAACTTATGGGCCCAGCCCCAGTCCCTCACTCACCCCTGGGGCTCCCGATGTCGACGGCAGAGCTGTGCAGCCAGACAGGCAGTGGAGAGCAGGAGGCAGAGCAGTGCCAGGGCTCCCACCATGATGCTGATGAAGGCGGCAAGTCTGACTGCAAGCTGTTCGCAGTGGTCACCACCCGGGGAGAAGATGGAGAAGGGCACGCAGCTGTGGAGGGGATGGAGATTTGGATACAGGGAGTGGTGGCTGTGTGGGGTGGCGTTGCCCACCCCAGTATCACAGCTACCTGCATGTGGGACCCTCAGGCAGGTGTTGGCAGTGGCCGTTGTTCTGGCAGTAGCCCTTCTTGCAGGGGGAGATGCAGGTCAGTCCACTTGTCTCCACATAGTCGAGCTGGTAACCCTCATAGCCATATAGCATGCAGGAGAAGTAGTGCTGCAGCTCAGGCACTGATACTGCAGAGGGATGGGTCCATGCATGGAGGCTTGGGGCAGCATCACCACTTGGTGCATCCCAAGGACCCCTTGGTGGCGATCAGCACCAAATCACCTCCATCACAACCCCAGGATGCACTGGATAGCAGGGGACAGCCACAGGGGTCTCATCACCCTTGGTGCTGGGGCACTCACACTTCACCAGGTCCGTGATGTTGTCCAGGTGTAGGCGTGCAAAGAGGAGATGTGCACCCACCTCCTGCCGTGCCCTCTGCCCATTGAAAGCAGTGGTGATGGCTGCTGTCAGCTTCTCATTCAGGAACTGGATGACAAAGCTGCTGCTGTTGTAGGTAAATTTGGCTACCACAGCAAAGGTGAGGCCATCAGCTGTCCTGCTGGGAGAGGAGCTGGCTGCCGTCCTCAGTTTCCCCATGACTTATGGGGGAAAGAAGGGAGGGGGCTCATTGCTGTAAGGGTTTAGTAGCACTGGGGCTTGAAAAGCAGACCCTTAGGGGCAGAAGTCCTTGTATTCCAAGCTCTGCCTGTCTGCTCAGCACTCACATGCAGGTGATGTTGGTGTTGCTCCAAAATGCCTTCACCTCCAGAGAGCCAAGGATGGCTGAGACCTGTGCCAAGGGGTTGGGTGGGAGATTTATGAGGGCTGAGACCCTATACCCCAGCCCCAATTGCCTCTCAGGCATGGGACATGTGGAGCTGGATCCCTGGGGGGGGTAATGCAATGGCACCCCAAACTGCAGCATCCCACCCGTCCACAAGCCACAGCCCCACCACTACGCACAGTGGCATTGACTTCCTCAGCTGTGGCACTCTGCATTGCCCTGACCCACAGCAGCACGCTCCTCTGGGGCAGATCTGGGGACGAAATTGCAGTGGTGCCTTTGTGTCTCAGGTCTGGGTGAGCTGGGATGGTTGACAGCCCTATGTGGGGCACAGCACTCACCTGCACTGGCCAGGGGCCGAAAGTCCCCTCCTGCCACCACGCAGTGCCGGTCAGTAAATGCTGGGGGACACTCACAGGTGGGTGTACAGGACGGGGGGTGCAGGCGGCAGTGTCCCCCGTTGCTGCAGAAGCCCTCAGGGCAGGAGTGGGACCTGCAGGCAGTGCCACATCCCAGACCCTCCCCTGTGGGATGGGAGTACATGATGCAGGAGGCAGACACTGCTTTTTTGGAGCCGAGGTGTTTTGCTTGTTACCCCATGCAAAGCTGTGCATCTCAGGATGTCTGCACTCACCCGCTGCATCGCTGGGGCAGGAGCAGGTATAGCTGCCCACAGTGTTGGTGCAGGTGAGGTTCCCCTGGCACACCGTCTTCTGCAAACACTCATTGATATCTGCAGTGCAATGCAGCATGGCACCGGGCGAAACCCCTCGAGACCCCAATGTTCATTCCCATAATGAGCCCACATCACCTGCACAGTGCTGCCCATCGCCGGTCAGCCCAGGTGGGCAGGGACCACAGCCCGTGTGTGGGTCACAGCCCACCCCAGGAAAACAGCCCTGGGCACAGGGGTCTGGTGCGTGCTGGCAGAAGGGGCCCCAGTATCCATCGTCACACCTACAGGCTGCCAGCTGTCAAGGGATTGTGATACTGGCTTAGGGGACATGAGGACAGATGGGATGGGTCTGGTGGCAGGGAGACGTCCCAGAGCTTTGCTACCTGCAAGGAGGAGCTGGCAATGGTGGTCATGCTGCTGTAGTCACACTGCTGGATGCTGCGGCAGCTGCACAGGGTGAAGCTGAGCTGCAGGAGGGCTGGGGGGAAGTGTGGGCTGACAGCCTGCAGGGTGATGCTGAGCGGGGCTGTCCCACGGGGCTCCCATGTCAGCATGCCGTCCTCTGCAGGAAGTGGAGGAGGAGGGGGCACGTGGTGGTGGTCACGTCCCAGCCCTCCTGGCGGGGTTCCGTCCAGAACCCAACATCTGTGCGGCACCCGTCCTGCCCCCATCCTGTCCCCTCTCTCCATCCCTACCCGATATGTTGAGCTCTGGTGAGACGTGAGGGACAAAGCGTACACCCGGCCCTGTAGCTCGGTACTGCCTGGTGACTTGTTCTGCCCTGAATGCCGTGAGCAATGGGCTGCCGGTGATGATGGGAGGGAAGGAATCTGAGGGAAGAGCAGCCCTGTGTGCTCACCACGAGATCTTGGCATCTCTTGGTCTACGTACATCACAGTGATGAGGTGCCTCTGGGCAGATGTAGCCATGGCCACCCAACAAAATCCCTTCTGGGTGGCATCTCCCAGGCCTGAGTACCAGCCAGCCGTGCCGTGCAACTCAAGACTTTGGTGGCATCTCCCAGGATTGGAGATGAGCCAGCCATGCACTGTAACTCAAGAACTTGGTGGCATCTCTCTTGCCTCATATGGCCCCAGGGAGGGAGCAGGGCTCTTCCCAGTTCCCCACACCCCACTTACCGAGTGCTGCCTTTCTCTTCTGGTAGTCCTCCACCAGGCTCTGGGTGGCCAGGCCCAGGGTCACATCCCCTGTGCTCAGCATGTCATAGATGCACTCCCTGCAGCCATGGCACTGCGAGGCCGCCAGCTGATATTGGGTTTTGTTCTCCTGCCACAGCTGAGACAAGAAGATGGGGTTGAAGGTTCTTACTGGTGCAGCCAGGGGCTGGGCAAACAGGCTGTACTCTCCAACAGCCCCTGCAAGAGAGCACATCATGAGTAGGACCTCTTGTTTTTAAAGCTAGCTGTTTTTAGGGCTGGTTTCCATGTGGTGGTAAAGAAATTGAAGGGCTCCCTTGGCAATAGTTCTGCTCGGTCTCCAAACCTCTCCAGCCACTGCAAGGCCAGAAGGCGCCGGAGTGTGGGATGGCCAGGCTGGTTCCCAAGCTCATACTTACAGGTCATCCCATAGCTGAAGATATCTTCCTCACTGCTGTTTACAGGGATGTTAGTTCCATTTGGCATCTGGAAGTCATCTGCTGGGTTGTGGTTCCAGACACCTGGTGGAAATTCAATGTGGGATTGGAGTCCCCTGGGTCTGCCAGCAGCTATGGGGTAGGAAGGGGACCTTGCCCCTGTCCCTGCAGCAGTGCTGGAGGAGCGGTGAGGGGAATCCTCACCCAGCAGGCCCTTGGTGCCATTGTGGTACTGCTCCAGCAGGCTGCATACCACGCTGAGCATCCCAGAGCTGGCTGAGACAGAGATGGAGATGGTCCCATCAAAGATGGCCGTGATGGAGGAGGTGTTGACCAGCAGGACACTGGGGCTGTAGTACACCTCAGCATCCATGTCTGCAAAAGAAGACACAGAGGGAGCCCACACAAGTCTGGGATCTGAAATGATGTCTCTGAATTCAGGGAGGGGAGCATTCCCAACCTCATCAGCCAAATCCCTATGGGATGGGTACTCCTCTGATCCCCCTCAGATACAATTAACATTTTACACCGTGTCCTCCTTACCTCGGGAGTAGGAAAACTGGATGGTTTTGTAGTTCAGTAGAACTTGGATCTCATTACGGCTCCCCAAGGTCCACTCAACCTGCAAATGGATAACTGCTCAGGATGTCCCTCCTGCTTGTCCCTCCCCACCCCCTGCTGAGGACACACTGCTGGACCCTGTCCTCCTCCAGCTCCAGAAGAGGTGTTCATCTTGGAAGATGTTTTGGCACAGTCTTTGCCCCAGCAAACACAAGATGACACAGCTTCGATGACTGCATGGGTAAGGATGGTGAGTGCTCTCCACTGCCACAGGGCACATCTGGGCTGCCACCACTGCTTGGTTGACTACCAATGGTTGACCATTGCAACATGTTGGCTCCAGGCTCAGAGCCCTCTCAGGGGCTGCCTTGGTGGGAGATATCACTTATATGGGAGATATCACTTACCAAAATGGGTGCAGAGAGTAGCTCTACTCACTGTTGTGGTGGTGCTGGAGGCGTACTGGGCAACGAAGGCCATGAAGTTGGTGGCCCGGGCTGTGCTGGTGCGGGCCATGCGCCCTTGAAGCACAAAGCTGGTGTGGGCATCACTGGCCAGTAGCAGCATGAAGTCCCCGAGTGCATTGAAGGTGTAGGTGAGGCCATCCAGGGTAGTGACATGGGGGTCCCCAAAGGCAGTGGCTGTGGTCCAAAGAAAATGACGTTGTTATGAGAAGAGAAAGGAAAGAAAGTGCTGGTGTCGTCGAATGGAGGAAAGCATACCACGGTGCTCTTCAGTCTCCATTGGGATACTGCAAACCATGGCCTACATGGATATGGCTGTGCTACCCTCCCAGTGCCCTGCCACAGAGGAAGGGGACCTACCAGGGGTGGGTGGCACGTATCCCTCACAGCCAGCTCTTGGTCTCTTCTCGCTGTACCTGGTGCAGAAATGAGGCTTCCCCACATGCCGGCAGCACCATTCAAATGCCTCCAGCTCCCCATCTGTGGGGATACAGTGGCTGGGTATTGGGGGTATGGGGGTCCCACTGATCCTGCAGAGCGTAGTGGACCTGGAGGGTGTTTTAGGGCTGGGACAGGGCGGTGCCCACTCACTGTCTGAAGGGTTGTTGGGTGGCTTCCAGAATCTCTCCTGCCATCCTTCCAAAAACCCTGTGCCTTGGTACACACACCGCACCCCAGCTCCCATCTGGCTGGGGGATGTGGTGCGCAGCACCGTCACAAAGAGATCTGAAGTATTTTGGGGCACAGTGGCCACCCCAGGTGCAGGAGGGGACTCAGCACTTCTGCTCCTGCGGTATCGGGGGTCCAGCTCTGCCTGGGGCCGTGAGCAGGGGCAGGGTGGCAGCTCCATGCTCCAGGTGGATGGTGGTGGCTGTGCCTGCAGCCACGTCAGGCACTGCAGCCTGTAGTTCACCTGGCTGTGGTTGTCCAGCCGGAACAGCAACAGCCCACGCACATCTGGGGAGCAGTAGGAAAAAAGCACAGCAGGACTGCAGCGACCACTGAAACCCTGCAGTGGGGCTTGTGCAAAAAGAGGGTCCCAACACCATCCATCCCCCCCACCAATGGATTGAGGGTGTCTCCTGGTGCCGTACCAGTGCCGGAGCTGCGGTGCTGGTCTGGACGGTACCTAACAGCTGGTGGCTCTCCAGTCAGCTCACTGTTCTGGGCATAGCCATCGCCACTAGGTAAAGAGAGGAGCTCTGGGGTTAGGGTTAGAGTTAGGTTAGGGTTATGTTCCTGCACCCAGTACACTGTGAGCAGGGGTTTCCAGTTGGGGCTGGGCAGCTTTATGGGTTTTCCTCGGAAAGTGAAGCTTGAAACGAGACATGGCTACAATAGAGATGAGAGGTGAGGTATCTCTGGGGACACACAAAGAAGGACACAGCACCTGGAGAAGCCAATGAGCACATCCATGACTGCCAGCTCGGCGTAGTCCCACCGCATGCCACCATCCTGGTACAGCAGCAAGGCGAAGGAGCGGCTCCCATCGGTGGAGAGCACTGCCTGGTATGTGTTGGTCTGGGGAACCCATGGAGCCCCATCAGCACCCCACTGCTGTGCCCCATCCACTGTTAGTGGCAGTTTCCCTTTGTCACCTGTGCATCATCCAGTTGGGACGGGTACGGCGGGGCCTTCTCCCACGTCACCTTCAGGGTCCATTTAGCAGAGTATGGCACCCGCATGTATTTCTGAATCTTTGCTTCCACATCATGGATAATAGGATCTCGGATGGGGCCGAGGGTGGGGTACTCCTGTGGGTTGCAGGGGGGTTTCAGTGGGTGAGGACTGGAGGCAGCGGGGTCACAGACTGTAGATCCAATGACCCTGACCTGGTACCAGGTGGTGCCAACACCACGAGAGAAATCTGCATCATCCCAAAAGGTGGCCACCATGGGTAAAGCCTCGTGGCCACTGAAGCCCTGGGAAGGGGGGTGGGGGCTGGAGGGAACGTGGCTGTCCATGGGAGGGAAAATGATTTGTCCATTGTCTGTAAACTGAGCAGAATGACAGGTTAGGTTGTATCCATATGCTACATACATACAAGCAGAAAAAAATCAATTTTAGGTGGTGAAAAATTAACGTTAAATCAGGTTTCTGTTCCATTTGTGGTGGTGTTTTTTTTTTTTTTTTTTTTTTTTCCCCCTACTGAACAGACTGCACATCCCTTATTTAGGCATAAGAACTCACGTAGAGGGTGTCCCGCAGCGCCTTCCCCAAGGGGAACCCGATCTCGGGCTTCAGCAGTGGGGAGTTAAAGTCCAATGTTCTCTGGATGCACTCTGTGTCCCCTTCGGCTGCGCCAAATGGGTACAGTGACACTGCTGGGACTGACACGGATAGGACATTAATAGGGAAGGTTAGAAACAATTAAACAATTAACTTCTGCTCCAGCTTTCATTCTGCTCAGCTGCCTCCTCGCCCTGGGGTGTGATTCTGGTGGCGGGTCCCCCATCCCCGGTGGAATCCCAAGAGTCACCCTCAAGGATGCCTTCTCCCTCCACTCCCCCCTAAGTGCCGTCATGATATTTAACCCAATTTGGCTTTGTGGTGACTCAGGAGGCAGGGATTGCAACTGGAGGAAATGAGGCATTTCAGTCTCGGTGACTCCTCCGATTTTGGGCTGGAATGCTGTGAATAATGAACCAGCTGTGAACCCTGGCACATACGTGGGGGGGCGTGCCTGCAGATGCTCATTGCCTCCGGCGTAAGAGCATGGCCAGGGGCTGGGCAAGAACTTGAGCAGGTATTAAGTGAATTCTATCCCTTAAGCTGTGAAAATAAGTCTGAGGACCCCCTTCTCTCCTTCATGTTGGGAAAGAGAAAGAAAATTGACTTACTGAGCTCAGTGCCAGGCTTGGACACGGGATTCTGGGGGGTGGCATAAGCGAGTGCCCCTGGTGCTGTGATTGGTCCACTCTGTGCCCCTAAGCCTGGAGCTGCTCTGGTGGGGCTGCTGGCTGCTGATACGCCCTTGGCAGGGCTGGACATGGCAGTAAATGCAGAGGTGGCCTTGTGGTTTGTCACTCTCAGGGCAGTGGGGACATCGTGCATGGCAGAGGGGGACTGGGCACCACTGCTGGCCATTGCTGTAAGAGGTGACACTGTGGTGTGCCTAATCACCATGGAGGTGTCAGTGCTGGGTGAGCCAGCTGGTGTTGTGGCATTGCTGGAGGGGACGGTGTCCTTCCAGGACATGGTTGTGGCTTCCCATGCATGTGTGCTGGAATCATTCGAGACTGGGTCACGGGGAATGCTGGTGGCCTTGATGGGTGTCCCTGGGGTGACACGGGGGCTGTGTGGCCCCAAAGAGCTGCTGGAAACAGCAGAGGAGGGTGTTGTATACATACTGAGAGAAGCACCTCTTGTTCCCACTGCTGGACCAAAGGCACTGACACTGGGTGTGGTGGATGCCACCACAGCTGATGTGACAGAGGATGCCACCACTGCCAGACTGCTGTTCTGGAAAACAGAAGGGGACACGCTCACGTCTTGCTCAGCAGCACTGCGACTGAGGGCAGGGGACAGTGCTGTGACCAATGCCAGGGATGTAGGAGAACTTTGGCTGTCCACTGCAGATGGTGTCACTGGGGTGGTCGTTCTGACACCCAGCTCAGCACCTCTGGCCACAGGGGTAGTGGCTGAGGAGGTGTCCATGTCCACTGTCACCCGAGCAGCACTATGGCTGTGGACTGGTGTGGCTGTGCCCAGCTGAGAAGTGGTGCTGGCACTGGAAGGATGTGACGCTGGTAGTGCTGACACTGCAGAAGGGCTCTCAGCGTTGGATCTCAGGACAAGGGCACCCACTGTGGGATTTTCAACTGGGATTGAGTCTGCCTGCGTGCGGCTGCCCAATCCCAGGGCCACTGATCCCATCATTTGCCCAACTGTGCTGCTATCGGGGAGTGCCACAGCAGAGACGATGCTGGGGACTGTGCCCATGTCCAGTTTCATCGGAGTGCCCTCAGTCTGCAGGACAGCAGTGCCTGTGGTGGCTTCAGCTGT